>JAHZNG010000858.1:0-22692 GCA_027744375.1 Orchesellides sinensis
AATAGCACACCAACGTGGCGAAACATGTTTCACAAGCCTTATACTACTGTGTAGATTCTACTGTAATGCACTTACATTTTGTAGTAAATGGTTCATAGCACCAATTCAAAAAGCTTGGTGAGGGAGGAAGTAAAAGCGTGTTGTTTGTTTGCGCATACAGAGAGAAACACTAAAAATCCAAGTCCGGCCAACTGCACCCTTACTAACATCATCTCCTCTAGTTTTTTGTAATGATGTACAAAGCTGCTCCTACAACACTAAGGAACGCATACAATCACACAGCTCCAATAGGATCTTTGTTATAGATAGGTATATATGATGGTGGAATAATAGGGAAACGGGAGCTGAGCCAAAAAACACGAGGGTTGTCTTTTTCTTTGCATAACAGAAGCAGTGAAAGTGCAAGAGAGTCTAACAAAACGATTCTCTCCTTTCCAAAATCTTTAGAAAACCGCAACTCTTTGGCGTGCTCAGATTGCTTTTCTCTCTCCCTCTCTCTTTCTTCTTGTGCACAAAAACACAGTAATACCATATCAGCGTAAAGGAGAAAGTTAGAAGTGAGGCAAGAGTTCTTTACTTTATTCTACCTCATCATACATTTCCTACATCATGATGGCCCGACATTTATGTGGATGATGGTGTACATACGCCACTTATTTTGCTTTCTAGTTTGGAAGGTGTGAGCAACCTTTTTTGATTGTAATATTATATTTCACACAGGTGTACATGTAATACCCTTACTGCATACATGTTCTTCATATATACATACCTTTGTACATGCATATCATATTTGTAAACGTGTAACGAATGTTCATTGCTCTACATATTATATAACAATCAATTCAGTGCCAGCTTTCTTCCTTGAAGGAGAAAGCATTTAATGTAATACGAGCTGAAAACATAGTTTTCCTCTGAGAGTAGTTCTTGCTCAAATCAAGTATCGTTTGACAGACAGAAAAGGTTTATCTAAAGCTATCCATCAGCCACGATGTAAGTTAAGTATTAAACCCTGTCATGCTCAAGGTACCGTTTTGACTTAACTACACTCCCATTTTTTACAGATATGTGGCGTAAGGATACTCTGCACCAGTTTGAGGTAATGGGACAGGAAAAAAGGAAGTCTGTATTATTCGGTATGATTTGTGTATGAGGTATATGAATAGAGAAAAAGGAAATCACTTGAAATATATGTATATACATATATACATAAGATGTAAGCGTATATATTTTTATGGCAAGTAATACTGTCATTCATCCCTACTGTCATTACATAGATTTGTTGGAATTGTGAAGATTCTTTTTCCGATTTATCCCTATGCTTCCCCTCCATCTTAAAGAGAGTTATGGATGGTTTTGATATAAATCTGTATATGAATTGTATACTGCATCATTCGTAATAGCCCGCTGGCTCATCTTGTATAGCAGCATAAAAGACAAAAATACTAACTGGAACGAAAAATATAGTAGCATATTATACACTACTTCTGTTAAGCTATTTTTTTATACTGTATAAAACCATGTGAGAAAATAATATGTGAAGAAAGCACGTTCGATGATACAGGATACACGAATACTAGGCTACCCTTCTTTCTTTTGATAAAAGAAAGTACGTGTGTAAAATATGTGGGCACTATAAAATACTACAATCATACACATATTATATTGGTATACATAAATATACACTGAATTGCTTTCCGTATATGTTAAAAGTTTCTGTTCGTGTTCTCCCAAACACTACAAAAGTCTCTGGACTAAGCGTACACACAGTAGTCTGCCTGGTACTACCGCTCTTTTCCACAATCAACAGCCTTCATCTGAGTTTCTGGAGAAATAACTCTTCTCCTTGTGATAAATTGTAATCCGTTTTTCATGTTCATATCGTTTCCTATCAGCTTTCTCACCTAAATATCTAACTATACATTTCCTCCACAAAACTGATACAACATTTTCACTGACAACGGAAAACTGTGGTTTGTTATATGATGCGCTGATAGCAAGAGAATAAAACGTATTGAGTCTCTTAAACCACGAACATTAATAGAAAGTCTTGTCTATCAACAGCCTTGTCAATCGTACAAAACCGCATTTACTCTCACTAAAATTTATTTCCATCACGGTATATCCCCGTATTATTAAATATTAGGCGTGTTTCGTTACGAAATCTTAAATCTTTCAATAATCTAAAACACCAGAGAGGCTTTTCCAAGTATAGAAGGCTTTCTCATTCAATGTACAAAGTACAATTTAAAACTTCAATCATAAATCCCCTTTCAATCAGCCTTTCTAGAGCAAATATGTAATTGTTATTTCAAAGGTATATTTACCTTATACATCGACTCAGTGTAAAGCAGCCTATTCATGTTTCTTCTTGAGTGATAATAATATTTAAGCATATCCATACTTTATTTGACGCTTTCGCTACATATGTATTACGTGGAATAAATTGAAGGAGGACGGTTATGGAAAAAGTGCAATATGGTGGTAGGCACACATAGGTCGAGTGTGTCTGGTGGTAAGCAGTTCTAAGTAATACCAGTATTTAATCACATGTCAAATCAAAAATATTCACGAACCATGTAGTAATACTGTACGTGTTTCACCATTTCAGTCAATCATGTCTTTTAACCATCTCATTCGGCCGGCCACAACAAGAACCCAGTGTGCTACATTTGCTCCCATTGTTCACATCCCCCATTTCACTCCAAGGCTGTGTGGCATATATAGCACAAATAATGACTACTATTTCCACCAGTTGTTCGGAGACGATTGAAGTTGGAAAATATATGTTCAGTCGAATTAATATGATTGCTAATTACAGAAACTATGTTAATATGAACATGGCAAAAGACTATGCACTGCTAAAAACGATTTTCGTGTCTATTTTACACTTGACAAATAAAGGGCTTGTAAAATAGTTACTTTCAATGACGCCAACTGCTAGGCAGACAGTTGGTTCAATACTAATAAAATGCAAAGGTCCCTTTCCTGATGAATGTACCCAATTATTATGTAGCATTCCACGAAAAAACTAATGAAAGCCTTGTATAACTCTTATGAAGAGCGCCTAGATATTTTTTTTCTGGTCAGCCAAAGACTCTGGTAATTTTTGACATGCGACAGCAAAAAAGTGTTCTAGCCGTCTGGTGGACAGTGGTCAACTGCCAGAAGCAACAGTCACTGAGATCAAAACAAAAATCGCTGAGATCTCTCTCTCACACTCATGCCATTCCTTGTATTCACTTTTGTTACGAGAATGAAAATCCAAAAGTAAATATGAAAAAATAAGGTTTTCAAGTATCCTACTGAAATAGTTGACTATACAGATTCTGCACCGTAGTCTGTGTATGCTTTCTCCAATTCTTTCACCACCACCAACTATTCTACTACACATCTAATAATCTTGGTATCTGGAAAAGGGAGAAAAGAGAAGCAATTTGATTATGTTCTGTGTGAAGAGATTTGATTTACGTTCTGTTGCTACAACATGCTGCACGTAATAATGAACAGAAATCTAATATTTGTATGATACATTTATAATTTACAACGCGCACTGCAGCACCAATGGTGCTTTTTTGGTGAGAGTAAAAGTAGTGGGAAGTTGGGTATGTGTAACAGTGGCATGTGAAACAACAGCAGCCCGTGTGTTGTGTGTCTGTGCGTGGCTCGAATTTGGCTCTGGTCAACCTTAGTTTGCTCCTTTGATCTGGTAATGTCATACATTTTGAATATAAGTTTTAATACTCGCTCTCTCACTCTAAGAGTTGTACACAGTCTCCACTCTCTTTCTCTCAGCTCTCCTCTTTCTCTCGAGTTGGCATTAATTCCTCTGCTGTCATAACCATTTTAGAGGGAGCAGGCTTTGGGTGTCATTATCAGTAACAATGGATATATGTATGTATATTGTTCCTGCATCCAGCCATTTGTCTGGATTGGAGAGCCTCTGAAACATTTCGGTGCACAGTTGAGAAATTCAATACAAAACATATATATACCAGGCAGAGCCTCAAAGCACCACCAAAAGTAATAGCTTTCATCTGGTTTTTAAACATAAATATGATTTTATTCATTTTGCATGTATTTCCAAAAGTTCTGTTCAAATGTTATTGTGACTGGCAGGTGAACAAAAACACATGCAGTATTTATCCAGATTGGAATTTGTATACGAAAAATAGCTTTTTAAAGGGAAATATTACCTGTAAACAATTTGAACGTGTGCAAAAAAGATTCAGTGCAAAAAATAATACCAATTTTTGCTGTCTTCTTTCTCTCCACTCATTTTTCCTCACATTACATTACCTGCCACTAAACACAGACCCCTTACCTCACCCTTAGTATATTTTATAGTTTTTTGGACAGTCCCATTTTACCAGTAGCACAAAATCAGCCGAGAAATAATAGACAAGCAATTAAATGAAAGCCAACTCGACCATAGAAAGAGCACAAGGCACACTAAACGTTTTTTTTCTTTCTTGTTGGAATTCTAATATTAATTCATGACCAGAATGTTCAGGATGTGAAGGGTAGTTTAACGATAAAATATGCAACGTCAACCCGGACAGTTATGTATGGACTTTTTCTACTTCATGTCTCTAAGCCCAAACGTATACATTAAAAATATATACCTATTACAATGTGTGACCTGTATCATTGGGAGTATTTTTCTCTTCCTTTCCTTTCCTAGGATAGAATGCTCCCATTATAATGCATATTTATATACATACATACATCCTGGAATTAGCATCCGATCATGGCAGTTTCCCTTTCCACTAATCCCTTACCTACAACGTTACATACAAAAACTACATACGGTGGGTAGCAGTTATCCATCGAAAAACGAAATTTTCCTGTGTACATACATTACTGTATAAGAGGATATAGTCTAAGACACCTTGTTTTATTAACGGATTATTATATAGATATATTTAACCAGGCAGGATGTAGCAAGGAAACATGTAGTTTGTCATTTATTGTTCAAAACAAGCCAATATAAAATGATAAGTGAACTCAGTGGGCGCTCTTAAATTATGGCTGCAATAGCAATCAGGTCATTTGCAACAAGATCCCAAATATTACTTTCTAAATATGAGTTTTGCACCAACGTAAAACTGCCATTTCATCCTCCTGCTCGCCATTTTCCTTTGTGATTCGCGAATATTTATACACAGTCTCGAAAATTGCTTGGTTTTGTCGTTACACTCTATTCACACACGACGACGGGCGACCTAATTTTCTTACGTTTCTGTTTTATATCAGCCGTTATTTGTGACAGATTGCTAAGTGTTTTATTTATATTTGTATGTAACCCTTTGCAAGCTTTTCCCATTATAATCCTTTTGTTTCATCACATCATGCATGTGTGAGAGAGTCTTTGTACTGCGCAGTTAGTTTATATAAAATGTAAAGTGTGTTTGGAGAAAATTTTCTGCAGCAGCCAAAATTTATGCTCATACCGAGTAGCTAATGTGACTGTTGACAATGAATGGACTGTTTTTGCCTTGCAAAGCATATTTTCATTTTATATGTGGAAAATACGCAAAGCCAAGCACCACCCAAAATAATGTCTTTGTACCTAAAACCTTCCCGGTAAATTTTCCATTTTCTTTACAGAATAGATGTGTGAAAAGTGTTAAACAACAATGTTATTTCTGCGCCACAGGATATTTATTTATAAACACCTGCACAAAAAATTATCCAAGTAGGCACACAGCACCCCAAGTCCTGCCAGTGTAGTACTGCAGTAATTTCAGTAAAATGTGTTTTAAAAAATCTCTGTAAAAATATCCAGATTTGGCATTTGTATGCACAATAGAACGCGTTTGCTTAGAGCATCAAGTGTGATACACGATTTGAGAACCTAAGAGCTCCCAAACTTAATCTTATATAATCAGCATTTAAATGGGGGGAATTATTGTTAATGCAGATTTAGCAAAGCCTTTCTTTCTTTTTTTGTATAAAAGTGTTTTTCTTCGTGTGAAGTCAATGCATTCTACACAAAGTCATTCCAAGTGTTGGAATGTGAGGCGTTATGTGAAATTTTTGTAAATTGCCGACACCCTTGCATTTTCCTTTGTAACGTAGACAAAAGAGGAGAGATGCACCGCTGTGAATATTGTTTAAAACAGCTCTTGACCTGAGGCAGTGGTGAAAGTGGAAATTCCTTAACTGCACCTCCACTGCAGAGATCCCTGCAGGAGACTCCACCTGGGATTCCTACAGTTACTCGATTTATCTTGTAACAACATTACAGGCCACGCTAAAGAGAAGTGGTATATTTATATAGCATACGAGTACATACAACCTGGTATAGTCCCCAGCTTTCTTTTAATTTCACATATTTATATGCATAACACTGGTTCCGGCGTATATGCAACGTTCTTAAGTATCTTTTATATCTAAATGTACATATATATGGTCCTTTCAGCTCCGGAACCATAATATATCCATTGGGATGTTGGAAGTAGGTTAGAAAATCAATTCTAATTCTGTCTCTACTCCCAAGTAATGTACTCACCTTTCACCCAAGAGCTTAGTCAGCCCCAACGAAATTGACAAATGAAGATGTACTGCTGAAATGCAACTTAGTAAAGAAAAATGTACTCACTCTGCTTGTTTTGCCATGGGGCATGCATTCCGTCTATTTTATGGTTGAGCAAACAAACGGTGGAATAAATGAATACATAAAATCATAACAAATGCGATGACCGATACGATGGTATTGATTTAATTCCATGACCTATCGTATTCCCTAACGGAAAGAATGTCTTGTGTGTAGCCCAGAGAACATCAATGAATTTTATTTGATGGCAAATACTTACCAACTTGTTTTTCATCCTTGTGCATACAATGCATAAAGGAGAGAGCATTGACATGACTGTGTGGACTACATTATTTTATATAAAGTCAATAGAGCTCACGCTTTATAAACGAGAATTCAATACTGGGTTTCCAACTTGAAAAAAATCAGATATTACTATTCACACTGCCTACAAACATGTTTACAAATGGCATGTTCACAGACTAGACCTTTGACTAGGTTTCAAAGTGAGGTTTCCAAATATATTTGGGCCAAAATTTGAATCCAAATATGTTTTGACTTGTTTCTTATTCTGTGCACAGGAAAACATTAGCGTTGATGAGTTCTCCCTCAATGTCGTCCTTTCACTCAGTCAGTGCAAAAAAAAGTTTGCATAAAACTTCAATGTTCTCAAAGAGCTCTTTTGATTCAATGATGCAAAAACGGAATTAGATGACTGCAAGGGAGGATTAAAGAGTGAAACTTTCACTCGACGTGCTTTACTTTGACGTGGTACTATACAAAAGACAAATGTTTTCTATTTCTCCTCGGCTACCCAGCTCTCACTCATTGTTTTCAAGTCTGAGTGGATTAGAAGATGAACATTTGTAAAGAATTGTAGTACCTATGTTATAAGTCTCGGATATAACCTTAACGTAAAGGCAAACTGAGAGGTATAAAGATTACGATGAGTCTTTGAACTGCTGGACATACATATGAATGGGATGCAGTACAGAATGAAATGTAATGTAAATAAGTGCATAAACTATTTGTTTTTCTTTCCATTCGACTTACTAAGGATATACATTGAAATTCGTACTGAACCTATATATTTTTGTAGGAAACTGTACCGATACTCATACTACTTTTCCTCGCTGCACACACAGTTTCCCACCACAAAATTCTTCAGCATACCCAAACAAAACTTGAAGCCATCTAAAACCGTGTACGCATTGAAGGCTATCCGACAGCCAGGCTTAGACACACATAACAAGGCAAAAGAGAAAGTTTTTTTGTTTTATGGTTAGAGCCATGTTTCATTTATGATCATGCAACATACAACTTATAAAGTGTATTCCTTGTTAGTATATACTCTACGGTTGGTTTTTAAAGGCTTGCCATTTTTTAAATGAAGAAATAAGTAAGCAGCAGAGCTTCTTTTGCTAGGTTACATTGTTCCATTCAATCCTCTCAGTGTACTACGTATGAACACACGTACGGAAGTAGAATTATATCAACAACTGCGGCGGGAATGCTGAATTGCTGTAGTTTCAGAATATTCTACGAATACTACACAAAAAATAGAATATCCTCAAACCGTTGCACATGCCAGTATATTTTGTTTACTGATATTATATTATTGTCTAGTCTGGTACCCTACAAAAAAATCCAAGCAGACTTTACACAATATAATGCATACACATATGTCCTTGTAGCTTTCTCTTGAAAAAAATCACCTTGAGGTCTTTTACAACGGAGACCGCAAATCTCTCAAGGGGCCACTACGATTTGTATTCCATTCCATCCAATTCACTTCTCTCCCTGTGCGTTACATGTGCACATCTACATTACGTCCGGGGAGAAATGTAGACATATATTCAGTTGTACAGATCTGTAACTTTCACCTCGATTCACCAGATATTTCGTAAAATGTTTATCATATACCGAGTTTTCTTTGATGTTTACCTAATAAGGTTGCACATTCAGACATGTTCTTTATGTTGTAAAACAAAGATCATTTCTAGCGAATTATTTACATTATGCTATTCCTTGTAAGCTAAGATCTATTGCCATATATCAATCTGACATGTAAAAAATGTTACGAAAAAACCAATGCACACTCATGATCAATTGAGATTTTAAGGTAGCCTACATTCACAATAGCTCTAGCTGCCACAATGATATAATCTCAGAAATAGAAAATTGAGCGTTTTGTCTACTTGATTTAAAAAAACCAGCAAATTGTATATTAAGCGTTCCCATTTGTTCCACATAAAGAAAGCATGTAAAAAAACATGGTATTAAAATAAGACAAAGAAACGTGTGAAGAAATGAGTTTCGTTTGTTTTGTGACTGCTTTGAAAAGAGTCCTTACATTCAACCTTCAACCAAAGAAAAAAAAAGTCGACCTAGTACATTTTTTACCTCAACGATTCCATTGCATTTTTATTCTTCAGCTGGACTTGTCTTCCTCTATTTAATTAAATCTTGAAAGAAAACAGGAGAGCAAGAAAAGATGAAAAAGAATACAAAGCGGAGTTCATATAATGTACCTGGAAGCCTTACAAAGCGCCATATATGCATTTATATCTTTTATTCACATAAAACACACGTTTGTTTTTCACGGTGACGATTTTCTTTTAGTCAGCATATTATAGCATTGACAATGGTAAAAGCATGTATTTCACTTACAATACCGTAATGTACCCCATCAACATGTACAGAACACACAGAAACGTCAATGTAGCATTCCATTTAGAAAAACAGGAGTTGCCAACATTGAGCTTGTTTTGAAATTGCACATTGTACATACTTTTAGATATTACATAGTGCCAAGACAAATATTACAAGTCATGTAAGTTTCCCACGATGGGCTAAACAAAAGTAAGCAATACTTCTTCTTTTTTATCCCTTTGTTTCCTCCAGCTAATTCCGTTAGGAAGACAGTTGCACTTTCTGATAAGCAAATACACAAACATAAAAAGCTATATATCGGCTCCCCGTCTGTATTTTCTTGTTTTACTCGACCTTCAGCTGTCACTGTTAATATTAGAGATTATCACGAAGAAAAATAGAATGAAACCGTTATTCCAAGGATCTCTTGATAAGAATACTACGGACAAAATTAATAAATACAAGACAGAAACTTCATTCCTTATTTCGAAAAAGTCCCTTTGAAAAAAAAACGTGAAAAGGATGGAAGTGGAATCAGACGTACACGTAGCTTACACATCAATGCGTTGGGCACTCAAGTGTTAAAACAAGAAAAAGACAAGTTGACATGTACATATCTTGGAGACTCACAGACGGGATCAAAAGAAGGGGTAACAATTCATTTGTAAAAAACGGTTCTTATACGCTTTCTCCCAACATCTTGTAGTTAACTTAATCTGTGTAAAAACGCATTAGTTTTGTTATCAGCGTCTTTTAAAATTGGCCGTTATCTATCTAAAAACCAGGATCGAAATAGAAAAGCGGGAATATTTAGTATACAAGGTATAGCAGTTATGGCTCTAAACAAGAAAAATAAATACGAAAATGCAGTCGCAGGTGGGCCGTCAATTGAATAGCTTGTTGTTAGACGTGCTCTCTACAATTTCTCATTTCCAGAAATAAACAGAAGATGAAGGACAAAGGAATAGTAGGAGGAAAATCGGGTTACACAGCAGAGTGCTTTTGTTGGACACAAAAAGAGAGCTGGTGCTAAAAAAAGAAGAGAAGTTCGGTGTGCTTTCTATGTTGGACAAGAGTTGTTGCCCTGCTACTGTTTTTGCCAAAGCTTTCCATAGTAAAACTGTTATGCTTTCACTGGGATTCTATATTCCACAAAAAATATTAGTCTTATGGTCCCCTTTTATTTCCAAATGGGTAAAGGATGAAAACGCAAAGGCTGTCTTTGGCAGTTACCTGCCACTTTTCACCGGAGAGAATGCCATTACAAGTCCTGAATAAGGGAATAAGAGAAGAAAAGGGAGAGAGAGAAGGAGCAGTGGCAGCTTTTGGAGAACAACACAAGTAATAATTAGCCTTATACGTTTGTCCGCTCACAATGTTTATTCCTATACAAAAACACATTCTACAGGATGAGGAGATAACGAGGGTGAAAGCGAAGAAAGGAGTTAAAGCAAACTATTAGTGCTTGGTACAAACTTGTTCCTTTTGCTAGAAATACATAGAAAAGTAGAAGAACTGGTGTTGTTGTTCCGAAACAATCTTCCTGTTCTGGTTCCTAAACACTAAGATTTTCATTTTGTTCATCATTCTCCCTGCTTGTTTGTTGTTATTTTTGGTGTGAGTCAGACTACTACTGCTATTCACTTTGAAATTTTCTTTACTATTTTCTTGCCTTAGGTCCACCTAGGCAGGTAAGTGCATAGTGAACGGAAAATTGTTTTGCGGGGAATTGTTACACAATACAAAAGAGTTTCCCCTCCATGTGAAATTGAAATAGAATGATGAAAACAATGGATTCTTCACTGGCTAATAATAGACTACACCAAACACAACAAAACAGGACAGTCTCCATAATGGAAACGGGATGAGCTTTATCTTCCAGTTTCCACCATCCAAATGCGAAATGATTTGCGGGATGGTTATGTAAATCATCTGATAAGTTACACAAGCAAAATCACCTGAAGTGATCTAGGCATTGTGCTGTACATAAGGAAGCTATGATAATGCCAAACTTGATGACTTGAAATATTATGTAACCTTATCCTTTAAAATATGAAACAAAACCTAGCCCTGACTGAAATCAATAATAAATATTTTGTTGCCAGTCTTCAACACACAATTTTGATAGATTTGCAACCGGATGACGTTAGGTTTGCAAGCGATCTAGTTCTTGGAATTGTTTTAAACTTTCCAGGAAACACCGAATCCACAAAAAGCTAGAATATACTACAGAAATTTAAACATAGATTTTAAACGTATGTTTAAACATAGATTTAGAAAAAGAATGCTTTAAGACATTTCTGTTCATTTTCATTTCATGAAGCCCCATTTGACAGAACTTGAACTTAATACGATAAAGGGTTTAAACTCTATTCTGTCGCCAAAAATAACTATTTATTTAAAAAATAGAAAGTATTCGCTTACTGACCATACAAGTCCTTCAACTTCCTTCAGGGTTCTGTCGTCAAAACCTAGTGGTACCTGAAAATTTTACGTTGAATGCACTTGTAATAACAACACTAAAAAATTTGTTTTGCTCTGCTTAAATTTGTCTCAAGTTTTGAAATCCCGTAGCACACTTAACACTCTTTTTCTTTCAGAAAACTAGATTACAAATGAATAAAATTGCTAATGCGATAACAATTTACTTCACTGCGAAAAATCAGTCTCAGCATTAATTTTCTTTGAATTTGTTCAAAAAGCTTAGTTTTGATTTCCATGAATGGGATGACTACTGCGTATATAATGATTATATTTCGTGACGCAATGTTTGATAATATGTTAGCAAACCAGAGTAAGATATGTCGACAAGCAAATAGTTTGTCTCAATTCCACCCAATAACTTGTTCAAATTTTATTTATACTTTGTGTTCACTCAAACTAGCTCTAGATACACCCAAAAACCTCTGAATTTAAATCTTGGAAACAAGGTTCTTGAAATCTTGGAATTTAGACATACTTAAATTTTTATCCCACTTGAAACGCTTAAGAATAAAACCGTGTTATTATGCTCTCACAAATGTTCAGATATTCTACAAGTTTCTTTGTTGCTCAATCATCTACTTGGTTAAAATTACATTGTAGACCTTTGTATTTCTATTATTTTTTTTTAGTTCAAGCTCAAAAACACTTCACTTCTTTGTTTTGTTTAAATGTAAGAGGCTGCAGTGTACAAATTCAAATATTTACTCTCAAGAGTCTCATTAAACGTATACCGTACAATCTGTAAATATTCAATGTGTTTCCAAACCAGTTACAGTTTCTAACCCACAACTTTTCACCTTTCACTGTGAAATCCACCAGAACTCTATGCATAAGTATACATTAGTAAATCCACATAGAATTTCGCGTAATAACCTTCAGATAACTAATGACACTTTTTCGTAAACACTTTGTTTATTTGTTTCATGTACACTTAAAAATTAAGCAGTGAATTGAAACACTGTCTTCACTTAACTACGACAAAGATGGCAAAATTTTAACTTTTTTAAGGTAATTTATTTTAGGTAATCACCTAAATATGTATTAGGTTACTCAGACAAATTTTCTATAACGATTAATTACACTGACTATATTAGCCTAAAGGGACTTTTTAATAAGTTGTGATTAACTTGATGTCTGCAGGACACTAGTTAACGAAAAAACTGACGAAAAATGTGTTATTCCCAATGTACGTCTTGTTTACAAAGTAAAACTTTTTGCTTAAAATTTCTCGCTATTTCATTTTATCCTGGAGAAAGCAAACGGATTTCGTTTCAGCGTCAGTATACTGTGTAGATGTGTGTACTGCATGACACGCGGAAGCCAACTGGTTTTGCCACAGTCGGGATGCTCTGGTTATAGAGGTACTCATCAGTGGTTCATGCTTTGCTGACTTCGCTTCACTCTCACTCACTTTCCATTCTTCCGTTCTCGGGGCGCTCTTTCTCTCTCTCTTTCGCTATTTTCTGTTAGTCGGGCCACCCTGTGAATAGCACACAGGCTGTTGCAACACTAAAAACGTGTAAGTTCATGGAAAACACTATGAATGCAATGTAGAGAGCTAGAATGCAGGAGTCGGAACAACTTTCAATGCTCATGCTTCTCCTACACTACTTTCTCCTTGAGCAACACAACAACCTAAGAGTAGTAGTAGTGGGAGTAGGAATAGTATTGCACAGCTCTTCTGTACTATTCTTTCGCTCGGCATCATCGTTGATTTCATCTAACACGAAGGTAGAATCTTTCTGAGTGATTTCTCAAGGAAGCAAGAGCAAGTCGTTCTCTCATCCCTTTATAACACCATTGGAGACTCACTCATGACCATGTTTTTTAACAGGAGCCAAAGGGTTTATACATGTATTTGCTCTCATTTTCCTTTTTCTCTAGAAAATTTTGTGATTGAGGATGCAAGATCGTGGTAAACTACATATCCAGAGGCATTTCTGTCTCAGGATGGAAAATAAGGATAGGATGTACTTACGCATGGGTATCCATATAAGAGTAAAGCTGCTAAAGTCGTCTTGCTTTCTCCTATTAAGTACTTCATGTTTGGGATGATGATGGTTTCGATTCCACCGTACAAAACCCAATACATTTTCCCATTTTAACCAATACAATTTTTCCCTCCTTGGAAAAAAAAATGTTTTTTACTGTTTTCTACATTCAAGTACACGGTCGTTAACTTTACGGAACGATATCATTTTTTCTGTCGTGTAGCTTTCTGACCGCAGAAATGGGACGAAAAATTGGTGTCCATCTTTACGTGCACCGTCAAGGACGAATAATGCGTGGAAAGCAATCAACGAAAAAATAACCCGTTTCGTACAAGTTTATTTGGAATACAGCATGAAAAGATGTGGTATCAAAAATCAAGCCTTCCATATTAAACTTAATTTTTTGAATGTTTTAGCCCTGTATTAATTCCGCATTTAGCGGAACAGCATCAGTACTCATTANTTATTTGGAATACAGCATGAAAAGATGTGGTATCAAAAATCAAGCCTTCCATATTAAACTTAATTTTTTGAATGTTTTAGCCCTGTATTAATTCCGCATTTAGCGGAACAGCATCAGTACTCATTACCCTCGTAGACTCGGTTTTAGTCTGGATGGTTATCTTCCGTGACAGGTGTGATTGAGTGTATGTATTCCGAAATCACCACAATAAACATTTACCTTCAGTTATGTAGCTATAATCCTTTTTTATTCAGTTTAGCATTCAGCTAGCATTTTTTCATAAATATCTCATCCGCCGCTAATCTATATGTCATTTTCCGATTATGGTAATGCAATGCCAGTTGTTTACTGTTCAGTAATTACAATCATTACCATCTAGTCATTTCATTTAGCATTCACCCTCATCCAAACAGTAAATGTATCAGCGTTAAATTAAAACTCACTATTTTATGCATGCTTTACAGGTAGTTAACCCTATCAAAGCATAGTTTCTGTGCCATCACCTCCCATTAATTAAATGCTGAGTATTCCCATTGGATATATTGTTAAGCGAAAGTACATGATAATGACCAAGGAGCATTTTGCAAGTGGACATGTATTTGTGCTCGTATGCAATGCTATCCCTAGATGGCAAATCGTATATTAGGTATAAATGGGAAAGGATGAATTTTTATGGATAATGTATGAGGTGAATGTAATTACCCGAGATCAGCTAAATGCTTAGATGCCATTAACCCAATTTAAAGCCATTAACTGTGTATCAAAGTATGGTAATAGGTTTCATGTAAGGAGCGCATATGCATTTTCCTATGCTGTGTCTACCGGTACTTCCAAAACGTAGTTAGCATACCATCAAGAAGAAATGCTAAATGGTCCGTAGCTCCACATTTCTCTCTGTTCATGTCAGAATACACTGTAATATAGTAAAAAAGGCTCCATCAGAGTAATAACTATGCATAAAAACAAGGCTTTTACTACTTACACACGTATCAGTATAAAAAAGAGCAACTTTGTAATTATGCCTTTACGCGTAACTATCTTCTGGGTGTATGCATTATGTATAACAAGTCTGACATAATGATATCACGTCTAATAGATACAATCCATTATGCTTCTGCTTTTACTCTCCTCTCTGCTCCATTCACACACCCAAATCATAAGAGGAGAAAGCAGTAAACTGTTATGTAACATATTAAGTGCTGAACTAAAAAGAGAGAGAGAGAGAGAGAGAGAGAGAGCAAGTAGCAGGGAGACGAGGGAGCCAAAAGCATCAATGATATGTTGCATCTAAAACTCTTAATCACTCCTTAATATCTGAATAGCTAATGTGACATGCAGGAAAGCCCTGTCTAAACTTGGTGTTGCATATAGATCCTACCCTTGTTCCATCTTCATCGTCGTCATCATCATCATATATATATATATATAGTGTTTGTTGATGAACCCTAAATTAAAATGATAATGACAACGATGATGAGGTGAAACTGGAATAAAAGGAGCAATGGCAGCTCATTTGGTCTGACAGAGAAAAGAGCATGCCATCAGATCCCACTCGAGTTATTCATTGTATTTCACTCAGTTTGTTCTCCATTTTCATCATCAGTCATGCATATTGACTTTGATGGTTTTATTCAAATGATGAGATGAACCAAATCTTTCATTGATTCCAGTCAGACTTGATGAGTCAAGACGATACATTTACGGTGTCGGCATCTTTGATTAATTCTTTTAATGCTGTGATTTTGGAAGTGGGGTTTCATGAAAGAAATCAAAAAG
The DNA here is from genome assembly GCA_027744375.1 of Orchesellides sinensis. Classification (NCBI taxonomy): domain Eukaryota; kingdom Metazoa; phylum Arthropoda; class Collembola; order Entomobryomorpha; family Orchesellidae; genus Orchesellides; species Orchesellides sinensis. Next base: position 15,902 of record JAHZNG010000858.1, read on the forward strand.
AGGTTTTGTAACTTAGCTGGATCGATAGTTTCTACATATATATGTAATTATTCGCCCTTTGGCACGACAATGAGAGTAGAATCACACAAGATGAGATTTTATCTGGGGATTTGAGGCTGATGGGTTGGGGAATGTATATTCTGTTAACCTTATAATACAGAACTGGTCTGATTTTTCTAACTTTACTTGTATAAGGCCCAAATCACACAAGATGAGATTTTATCTGGGGATTTGAGGCTGATGGGTTGGGGAATGTATATTCTGTTAACCTTATAATACAGAACTGGTCTGATTTTTCTAACTAGCATTTACTTGTATAAGGCCCAAATAAATCTTTTTTATCATATTTGCTCAAAGAAGGAAAGTTTCATCTATCAACAATTTTGGTACAACGAATCTCGGATTTAACTAACGATGTACAAAAAAAGAATCTTGTATTGCGTCTTCAAAACATGAAAATCTTTTCGATCTCTTGCCAGAGGTTTTTAGGGATTTTGTTTAAAGTGTCATTTTAAGGTAAAGTACCTCACTGTATGAGATACACTGGTAAACACAGATGTAGATTGAAATCGGAGCGTTTGAACTAGCAGCAGTAAGGCGAAAAATTTGAGATGACATAATGTGGACAAGGAGGATGGTTTTTATTGAATAAAAGTTGTGTATGAAGAAGATGAATGTTCTACTTGCTTACCTTGTACACTATGCTTTCCACACAGACCATTTCAAGTTGAAGATTAAAATGTCAAACAACACACATACATTCACTAACCTTCATACATATATATGCATCTCTCTCTGGCAAACACAACAGGCATACTCAAAGCATAATAACACAAGCACTTGACTTTGGATCACCCAACATATAACCAAAGCCGTTATTTTGTATAGAGTAAAGTAAAGCGTAACTTGAAGACAAGCTCTTATTCCCATTCGCAAACAAAAACTGTTCTTTTCCAAAGAAAGCAATAACGATGCTAAAGAGCTGAGAATGAAGGTGAGCCTGTAGTGGCCTGGCCTTCCATGCTCTCAGTTTGACTTTCACTTTCCCATTTCTAAACGATGGGAACAGCGGGTTATGCCTAGCTGCTTTTGCTTCTATATTGCTTTCTCGCTGTGCTTTGTTGTAAAGTAGAAATAGAACTCTGGGTTATGTAGCTTATATACACCCACTTCATAATTCCAAGAGGAGCTTTTTCGCATAGCATGAACTGAACCCGTTTTCTTCATCCTCTTCTTTCTCTGTTGCACTCTCGCACTCACTCTCTGTGTCTTCTTTCTCCAAATGGAAAATTTGTTTATACTTTTACTCCATGAATGAAAGTAAGAAAAGGGCAGGCAGGAGAGGAGCAGATGTGCAAAGGGCACATTTCCCGTTTTTTGTTTTCCTAATACAAATTATTTACACTCGTCTCCGGTTGGTAATGCTTCACCCCTTGTTTGGATCTTCCATATGTCTACATTTAAAGTTGAGGCTACAACTACTCACTCAATTTCATGCACACTAACATACATACACACACACACACATGTTTCACATACAGTAATATGTTAAAGAAAGCAGAGAGAAAGTGAATGGAAACCAAACTCGGGGGGGGGGGAACCTTTAACAAATATTATGATATAATGTATATACATGAATAACTGGTATAGTTTAAGTGGGTAAAGTAAGATAGAGATAGTAGTGTGCAAATACTACAAGAGAAGAAGAGCCGAGAGAGAGAGAGTGAAGTTAGAAGAAAAAAAATGTAGAGCTGTAAATCTTTCAAAAAACCCTGTTTCATAAATTATCATACAAAGCCTCTTGTCGGAATTCTTGTATGTTGTTCCCCCAGAACTTAGTTATACTTCTTGTATGTGGTAGTCGCGCTACTGGGTGAGAATGGTGGGAATAGAGTGTGTTTCAGTGTTCACTTTAAAATGTAGTTTAACTTGCTACTTTTTTGTTTGCTTGTGGTATGTGTATGGATGTACATTAGGTATTTAAACAACATGAGCCCATTCATGCATTCATTTCTTACGTAGTGACGTTTGCACACATATACACGTCCATTACTTGCAAGCATGAGCAAATATAGCAAACAAACAAAGCTATTAGTTGTGTGGAAGGATCAGTGGAACATAGTATAAGGAGAAAGGCGAAAACGGAGTGTTACTACAATTTTTGCTTTTTAAATGAAGACTCTGCTCTGAGCTAGATAGGAATAAAGAGCATCTTAGCCTCAGTAGCAGTAATAATAATAAGCAAAGAGAGGAAAAGCATAGGAATCAACTTAGGGCAATGTTGCCCAAAAAACTTATTATATCCCATGAAGAATGAAGAATAGGACGCACAATAACACATAGTATTCATGAGATGGTGTACATATTGGGAAAGCAAATGTAGAAAAGTGAAGTGAACAATATATACATGTGAAAATACAAGACCTTTCCCTCCTTACTTGCCCTTACCACTTCCCTAAAAAAAGTTGTAAAAAGCTGTAAGAAGAGGAAGAGAAAAAAAAGCACGGATGATAAGAAGTTTGATATATAAAACTTTCTCTTTTTCTTCTTTTTCTTCTCTCTCCTTCGTTCCACTGCCACCAGCAAAAACATTTATTGTAAGTACCATGCCATTTAGTATCAAAATAGACCACAGCAGAAACCGTTGAAATAAACTTGTAGTATGCACGAAGACTCTTTTTGACTTGACGTAAAATAAACGTACATTGTACGTATACCACAAAAAATATGTCTGTATTTCACATGAATGTATTTCAACTCAGAGAGAGAGAGAGAGAGAGCAAGGTCTAATGAGAAAATAAAGAAAAAGAGAACGGGTTTTCTATGCACTACCTGCAAAAATTTTGTTATCCTAAATAACTTTGTATGAACCACCCGTTATGCCATAAATACCCAAAGAGAAGCATGATGCATGTTTACAGCCAACAAAAAGGCATATTACAACAGTCGAGTCAACGTCCAAGAAAAGTAGACTTTTAGGGTAGTAAAAAGATAGGTTGTGTGGAAGTTTGGTAAAGTAGCTTGTGTGACTGATAAAAAGTTGGAGACGCTTCTTTTCTCTCTCCTTTTCCTTTTACCCTCCCTCCCTCCCGCTTTCTCTCTCTTTCTTCCTTGTATTCGCTACAGCCAATCTTTACTGGCTTAATGAAGTGGCAGAATCTTGGTGGAAAAGTTTGGTGGATTCAATCCAGATTCAAAGTTATCTTTTTATGATTTGTCATTTTCTTAAAGATCCACCTGAGCATTTTGTTTCAAGTTTTTCTCCTTCCCTCCACCATTCAAACTCACTTTCACAAAAGATGGTTCGGTTTCACATGGGTTGTGAGAATGTCAGCAAAAAAGCCAGCTCAATCACCAACTTCAACCTTTACTCTTTACGTACTTATTAACTTTCATGGATACCCTTGTACACACTCCTGCTGTGAACATATATATTTTCTTGAAAGATGGTTTCCTTTAATTCCCCACTCAAAATCTTCACTATTACCTAAAAAACTTACGTACATCGATGTGCTTTCAAACAAGTCTTTTGAAATATGTGGCTCTCTGTAGTTTGCACTTTGTTTACCACAAGAGAAAATTGTGACGTTAACATGTATGAATTGTGTGTGTACATGACTCGTGAAATAGGCTCATTTCACAGCAAAACAATATACTTTTTTCCACAGAATAAAGGTTGACGGCAGTCAGAGAGAGCTTGTCCTAACATGCAAGATAATATACGATGGATGAAAGTGTTTTTCTGAGAAATTCGAAAAACGTTTGCTTGATTGAACCTAGAGAGAAAATGGAATGAAGTTTTCTGAAAAGGTAGTTGGTGAATAAAGATTTTGAAGATAACAACACTGTACATTTTCTCTCTATGAAAAATGGTTCCCTTTCTCTCCTTTTCTCATCTACCAAAAACTAACTCCATCTTAGTAATACAACCAAAACCATGCATACCTATATACTTTCCCCATATATGATTCCTCGAAATAATGGAACAATATTTTGTACAATGTAGTAGCATTCAAGTATTTCCCTATCCATTCTCAAATATAGGTATTACCGGTGTAAATCATGATGCACATAATATAATGTATGTATGGTCAGCTACTTTCACCAGAATTTTTTCTCTCCTTTCAAGGAATTCGATCGTTCCAGGTTTTCCACGGGCATCATTGGTATTTTACATACATACATTTTATATATATTATTACTATGCATATCTATTACACACACCATCCACTTTCGGTTCTGCTCTGTCGTCTTAGGTATTTGATCAGTACACGTGTGGATGCTGAAAAGATATATGCAAAATGAGCACATGCAAACCCACCTAGTATATTGATCACGGACATACATATATTTATACCCATTATTATTTACCTTAGACATATTGCCCCTTGCCGAAGATACGGTAGATAAATATATTATTAAAGCTAGACGAAATTTAAGCCAGTTTCTCTTGGCTTCCTCTGTATTCACATAGGTATTCTTATATCCACGTGGAACCATTTTTTTCACAAGAGACTTCCTATAGACAGACTTGAAAACGGCAAACTTCTGTTGAAGATTGTGATTGTGTGGCGAGAGATGAAGCAAGGTTAAAGTGAACTCCTGTTAGTCTCTAATATATATCTACATGTAGACCCCTGCGTGTTTGATATGTACGAAAAAAACTGCTTACATAACAGGGAGAGTGATATAGTTCTTGATTGAATTGGATTGAGAGTCAATGCTTCTTCTTCCTTGGTCTTATTCTGGTGATGGCGCTAGATGGTCTTTTGAAGTCATGTTCCGACAGTATAATGGCATAGCTCGATTTTCACATCCCCCGGTCGTTCTTCCCTGGAAAACCTTAATATTATTATGTATGATGATGGTGATGGCGACTACTGATCGCACAATAAAAGGCATGCTGTATATAGTAGAAAATGCAGTCCTACTACTCTCTCTCTCTCCTTATTCCTCTTCGTTTCTAGTAGCTCAACACCAATTCCCTTTTACCATTTTTAGTCTCCTTTCTGCCTGCAAGCAATGCATAATAGCCCCTATTAGAACCTAAAATACATTTGACGTGAAGTCTACTCCTGCAATATTATGTATCAGTGGTCCAAAGAAATTGAGCAGGGAAAAAATGCTTTTATAAAATATACCTATGTATTTGACTGCAAGAAAGGGAGAAATAAAGAAAAACTGATGAAAACGACATGGAAGAAAATACGACACGCGTGTCAATCGCCAGTCACAACTTGGTGTATTGTCAAGCATTACTTTTTTTCACTCACCATTCACATCATTATTGTTACGCCTTTCAAGTCAAACCTACTACTTTCATTTCACATCTGCTCAATGTCTTTTTCTTTCTTTTGACAGGGCAACCGTAGAAATTCAAACTAATGTTTACATAAGGTTTTGCACTCCGTAAAACATGTGGATGGGAGATGTGGCGTCTCTTGTTGTCTTTGTGAAAGTAGAAACTGGCTTAATGTTTTCACTTTCACTATTTTCTTGACTTACAATGGTAAAACGCAGTTTGTTATTGTACTCTTTTTGTGAAAGTTGTCAAGGTTTTCTTAAACTAACAGGTAGTAACTACGCGGTGCGTAATATTATACAAGGGCAATCATGCCAGTTATCCGATTCATAGCTCAATCATACTATTTTTGGAGTTAAAAGGTTGGTTTACACAGGAATATCTACGGTTATCAAGATTGGGATGTTGGCTTACCACAATAGCACAGTTGCAGCAACAGATTACATCATACCACTTCCATCAAAGTTAGCGTTTACATAGGTACATTCACAATAGGTTTCAATTTTGGATTTCGAAATAAAAGAGTAAACAACTAAACATGTAAAACGTTTTCATTCCATTTCTAAGCTATTAATCTTTCACAGGAACAAGGTGGTTCCTATCAGTTTCAGCCAAAAGCATGTTGTAAATGATTTTCTACCGTAAAAATAACTCGCTTAGTAATTCGTCAGCATGAGAAATGGAAAAGTTTAGATTTTCACCAAGAGATTATATCTGTCGGGTTTAATCCAGTGATTTGATTTTCCCCTTGTTATTATCCTGATAGAAACAAGATGATGGAATGAAAAAAAAGTGAAAGCTTGGTAACACCTCCGTAATTTAACGATTGAGTCAAAACTATACGCTAGCTTTCACTCTCGCCAACGCATGCATCTAGAAAAGAAATAATGTGCTTTGTCGCAACATGGAACAATATGAATTTGACTAAAGAATTATTAAATGGTAAAGGAGGAACGTGTAAACTTTCCCAGCTTTTTTTTATATATCTTTTGGCTGGGCTGAGTTTGTAATGTCGTGCCATGCATGTCGTGTCGTGATGGATGAACTGTGAATAGTTATTAACTCTAAGCTAGCGTGCAGAAGGGGAGATGAAGAGAAAAAAAGAGACAAGAGTGACTTGCCACGCCATGAGAAGCGACAAAAAAGTAAAGTTTTGGGGTTTTCTATTTTTTGAGGAATGATATTGTAGAAAATAATGTGTGACTTTCTGCATTTTTCCCCCGTAACGAGTTCTAAATGACACCATCCAGTATACAAATCGCATATATGGCTGTGAGTTAAAAAACGCACAAAGTTGAGCTATTATATTGCCGTTCCATTCGGGAACTGTTGTAGGGAAAAGAAGTAGGGGTTTTACACAATTTTGTATATTGGTGGAGTCTTCCGTGTACATTGTTTCATTGTGTGTCCATTACCGTCTTGCCGTAAATAATTTTCAGAGTATTTGCACGAGTGAATCTGAACCTGTTAAAATTATCATTGTCTTCCT
>JAHZNG010000859.1:0-13926 GCA_027744375.1 Orchesellides sinensis
AGTTCGTTGATGTAGAGCGTTATCATTTCACTGTTGCATAAAACTATTGTAGAAAAAACGATACACACCGCACACTTGAGTGAACCCTATACATGATGGCGGGAGAAAGCCATTGAGACCTAAGCAGAAACCCAGACACACATCAAGTTTGAGGCATTATGGCACATGGCCTATAAAATTCTTTAAATTTATAACAGTAATATGGCACGGGCACGTTTCACAAGCAAAAAAACTTTTGGACCAACGTGGGGCTTGTTGAAACTGAAACAAGAGAGAAAGTATAACATGAGGTTTGGGAGTCATAAATTTATAACGAAATCTGAGACCTCTAAAAATAACTAGGATGGTAAGCTTTGGAGTTGCCATTTTCGAGTAGTCTTATCCATTTCCTCCTTGTTGTGCGTAAAAAGCCTGCGAAAAAATAATTTGAGATATATATGTTCACATGCATACATAAACATGTATTAAAACAGGTACGTTGCATGCATATAGAATGTTTGTGGGAACTATGTGATTTGCTTTCAGATTTATGTAGGGTAAATGGACTGTATAAAACATCATGTGAAATTTTCAGAATTTCCACGTAAAACACTGTTCCAACTATCATATTAGCAGTAGACAGTTGTTCGCTGTACAGTTCCGAGAAGCCAAATATTGTATTTGTATGGGATTCTCATCCTGATTTCATTAAAACGAAAGGAATATAGAACATCAAAATATTTTGTCGTATTCCCTATTGTTTTTAGCAAATATACACATAATAAACTAAAGTGTATGAACGTATGTAGCTCATTAGACAGTTCCAGAAATACAGTTGCGTATTTTTCTCTTTTATTTAATTATACACATAATAAAATCACAATTATGGTATAAGAGAGCTATCGAGAAAAAGGTTAAATTTTGTCGTTGTCACTGTGTAAAGTAATAATATAGACTGGAATGGTGAAGCCAAAGAAAGAACTATTCTGATTTAGCATCATATTGAGTAGAAAGGATCCCATTAGTAAGGACAAATTGGATGAAAACGGTCTATTTGTACCACGAATCCTTATTGATACAAATGACACGCCATATTTTTAGCTGCTAATCAAATTGTTCACAGTATTTTTTGCTTAGAAAGGTTTCTGCTAAGTGCTGAAGATAAATACAAAACCACGGTATAGGTTCTGTATGGGACTGTATCTCTGCAATCCTTTGTTGAATTTTATATAGATAAATGACTTAAACAGAATAAATTTTACTAAACATGCCCATTTCACTCAACTCCTATAATCTTTGCATTTGTTTGAATAAAAAAGTATATCCATCCATGGATATACTTCCAGCAACTTGGTCTTTTTAAAATCAAATGACCTTCTAGTTCCGTTGTATGTTTTCTTTCAAACAACTACATACAACGTGTGATGTACTTCACGTAGTTTTCACCACTTCTTCTATTGATTTTGTAAAAGATGGAAGAACGAACCTATTTACTTGCAATTTTCCTCATAACCTTTGTCAGAAGATAATGTGTTTTTAGACTACCTCTATGCAAGCTCCGTTACTGCTTCAGACAGATTTTGTATATGTAAAAAGTACTCGGCACTTACAATGCAGGTCCCAATTTCCAGCCTACTCTACTCACCATCCCTTGCCATTATTGAAAGAAGGGCAGCATACAAGATGCATGAGGCTTTCATTTAAAAGCCCTTGTTCAAGTATTCATTAACGTTCAAAATGTGTGCATAGCAGACAGAGCACTACGCCTCCCAACCCAAGCGAAAGTAAGACTTTTACCTTATACTTATTGCCTCTCAGTAAACTCGGTTAACAATGGTACAACAGCATCACCCAATGACATTTGCTACATACATTTATTATGGAACCTAGTAATTTTTAACGAAACCATTACATTACAATAACAATCTATACCTATATGCTATGTTTGCTTGAAGGCAAGAGAAAGAAGTTTAAACAGGGAAAGCAAAATAGGAAAGTAAATATTACAAAAGACGTAGAGCAAATGTTCACCTTGTGAACTCATTTAATAAGAAGCAATTTGCTAGCACAAACTTGCACATCTACCTATATAATGTAAGGAGAAAGCAATGTATCTCATCAATGTACATATTTTATATTAGTGCTGGTAGTGGATCGTAACTACAAGTAGTTACATATTGTGTAACCAGTTTCGTTGGACAAAAGGAACAAGGCAAGGTCGGGCAAAACGAGGTATGGAATGTGCATATGGTCATTCAAACAGAAGCATATTACCACATACAGCATTCCATTACATAAAAATCGGGAATATAGGCGTTACAAAGCCATATAAAAGTGAGCGAAACTGGAGAGCAAAAACAAAATCCTAACTGTGTAGTAGTACAGGGCTGTTGCTTTCATACATAACAATTCAGGTTTGGGTGAAAACTAGTTACGAAACAAAGGGAAGCCAACCGTCCATAATGGGTTTTGAGGTAGTTCAATTTTTTGGCTCATTGACTAGTGGACCACAATAGGCTCTTTTCCATGGTTCAATAGTTTCTTCACAAGTAGTACACCCTATATTGTATGTACTCTGATGGACCTTTCTCTCGTCTTTATTCCGTTAAGGACATGGGAGACCCAAGAGGCTATCGTTGTCGTCATCATCTTCGTCTACAACAATAACATCGGACTCGTTAAGTTTTACAGCATGTTCTTTATTCACTAAATGCCCACTGCTGTACTTGTGGTACACTGCTTTCTGCTGAAAATTGGCTGTATAATACAGACAATGGGATGCCTAAAAGTTCATTGATTCTCAGAGACCTTTTTCTTGTTCTCTTTACTTTCAACTTTCAATCGGTTTATTACGGAAACACTGGTTTGAAGTTTCCGCTAAACTCTCAGTTATACTGTCAGAAATTATTAATGAACGAGAGGGTCTCACTATTTACGAAGTTTTTAATTCTCTTGAAAAAAAGATAGAAACAGTACATGCGTATGTGATATAACGTAAGCGTAATTTGTTCTTTAAGTGTACTTAACTTTCTTCATAATCAATCTACGTGTTCTAATAATTAATTAATTGAAAGCTAAAAGTTCGACGCATGCTACAAGGGTTCCAAACTCAAAGGGTCATCCATCCATATATATAAAGTGCCAGGATTTGTTTTTTTTATGTTGTACTTTTAACATGGGAAATGTTTTGTAAGAATCACCAGTGTAAAAGTCAAAACTCAATGACTGGTCCTTATGCGGACAATAAGCTGGTACAGCTTCTCGCAACAGATATACGGTGCAATTGAATATAATCTGGCATGGTTATTAGCTCATAACCTTTCAAGGTCGTTTGCTTAAAACTGTAACCTAACGAATGAACTGAAGATTTTGTAAGCATACGTTTTAGCTTGAACTAATTTGGTATTTTCTTTTGTTTGAAATTTTATATAGAGCAGCGGTACTATTTATATATTATTATGCGCACAACGAATTCTGAGGAAACCATTAGACAGCCATTTTTTTTGCATATTATCACTACTATTATTGATGAATCCGATCATATCGTATTTGCAGACATAGGGTCAGACAAACAATTTATTAGTGTACAGTAGGTAAATAGTTAAGATAAAACATACATAAGATCCATTGGAAAACATACTAGAGCATAGACATATAACGTATGTACTAGAGTATACAGATATAGTTTTTTGCTTAAAACTGCAAGTTTAACTGATATTTACACATCCTCTTCAATTTACACCAAATAGGTGCCGTTGTGCCTTAAATGCAACTTTTCTTCTTGCCCTTTTCAGAATTGATATTTTGGCTGACATCTAGGATTCTTTTGGATTGCAACTGGATACATAGAGGGGCAGAGAACATTTCTATTTTGAGCACATCCGTCTTTTTGATTGGACACTGTTATGTCTCTAAAAATGACTTACATATTTAAAGATAAATTGGTAGAAATAAAGCAAAAAAGCTCCAAAACAGGATGCACTTTGTATTTTTGGTCAACGAAGTCAGAAAAATTGGTAAAAATAAAGCAAAAAAGCTCCAAAACAGGATGCACTTAGTATTTTTGGTCAACGAAGTCAGAAAAATGGAGTCATACAGCATATGAAATGTTCTTAGTTAATGGTTTATTTGTTGTAAGAACGTTCGGTGTTATTTTTCATGCTATTATTCCGCTACAAAAGGAGCACATTACAGAAGCAAACCTTTGCACCAAATTGAAAAATTATGGATTATCAACTGGGCCATACCGGTATACAACATTTATTAAAGTGGCCCTGTCAGTATTTGCTGTTCTGTTTAAAATAGATTGCACATAACAAAGCGCCAACTTTCCACCCTCAAATGGGATGCTAATGGACGAAAGTGAACAAAATTATTTACTTTTTAAAAGCCAAACCAAATAGAACAAAATTTAAAATCTCTTGTATTCTCAGAAGTGAAAACGGGCTTTGGTAACTCTTCCGGTTTTTGTACAACCTGCCTACTTAACTTGTTTAGATTTTCGCCTGAACAATGTTTCATGGATATTTCGTTTCTCCAGGAGGGTTTGACTCCAGTTTCTAACTTCAAACCAGGTTGCGGCGTCACAAGGGATGGGTGCGATACATGTATTAGATTTCCATTCAAAGGACAAGTAAAAGTATTATATTTTCAGCTAAAATTACAAACTTGGTATTGCTTTTACTTTGCAAAAATAATTTTCCTTTAAGCAAAGATATCTGTGGCTCAAGGGGTTACAGAAAGTGAGCAAAAGGTAACAAAATATTGTTACTCAAAAACTTGTGATCATTGATTTAGCTGAACGCAGCTCAAGCTGTGGGATAGAGAATGGAGAACAGGGCACAGTAAAAGTGTTGGTGTTGGTTATGTTGCAGTAAACTTTCAGGCAATAAATCAGAATCTACTCGAAACTTATTCAAAGTGGTAGTCGCTGTCGTATTATCAACCATACTGCTTGCATTTCGAAAGAGACGTCGGCAACTCGCATTATATAGATTTCCTACGCAGTAGATTATTATATGGAATGCTATATATATGCCCTACATTTGTCTATACTTTTGTCGAAAAGTGAGTCATAGCAATATTTACTTGGAGAGACGATTTTTAAGAGTGTTCCTTTCAAGGAGAAAAAAGTTGTACAAACTTTCTCCACCGCTTTCTCCAATTCAAACGGCTTTGAGCCAGAGAAAGAGGAGCAACTCAGTGTTTCGTCGACTTTTTCAGCTGAACAGTAAAGCATGTATATAGTTTAGAGGCCATTTTTAACAATCATAAAAATGCTATATTCAATACCAAGCAAAAATACTTTTACTACAACTACCAGTAATAATATTATATTATGAAGTTACAAAAAAATTTGAAAGGAGGAAGAAAAATCGTAAAAATATTATTCATGCGCGTCCATATGAAACGTGACAAGTTTCTCGTTGCTTCTCTACAAGAGAAGAGAATAAAATACCACGAAAAGCCGCTTTCTCAGCAAATATCTTTTTATGAAGTAAAAACATTTTTCCTTACGTTCCCAGTTTCTTCCATAGTAGAAACTTAAATAACTCAGGCTTTCTCCCTTGCTCATTCTTTTAACTCTCTTACGTAGTCAAGCACAAATAATACAAGTATACAAACACGAAAATGCAGATACATATAACTTAATGACGTGACGTACCCATGCAAGAATAGGAAAGGAAAAATAACACTTTTATTTTACGTATTTTTAACACACCAAGAAGAAAGTGTCACTTGTTCAATAAAAAAGTAGCGTAATACATGTATGCCACACAGGATGAAATAAGCGAAGAACAGATTTGAGTTGTATGTCACGAGACGCCCTACACTGTTCTATATATTTTTTTATCGATGAATAATATTGGGTTCATATTATTAACTGGCTTGCTCAATAAGATACCATATCCTTATTCGTTATATATTTTACAAAACTGTGCAAGTAAATTGTAACAAAAGATAAAAAAATTGTATGACATGCTCTTTTTCTTTCGTTTGTTCTATGATAAGTGATATGCCATTTTTATACGTAACAGATTCTAATATTCTTTTTGGTGTAATACGTAGTATGAATCCCTGTACGAGTCACAACAATGAAATATAGTGATTCTTCGCTGGTGCCTAAATAAATATCTGGAAGAATCATACAATTACGTGTGAGACTATGTTAAATGTATTTATATATGTGCCTCGTGCAACCAAGAGTGATGTATAATAAAATATGTGTATAATAGGGCACTTTTGCCCTTTTGTGAGCCGTATATAATATCTTTATAGCGTATCATACATTACTTGCACGTCCGCCACTCTTCTAATATTGGAAGACAGTTTCAGCTCTCATAAAAACGCATCGTATGGTGAAGTCAACTTAAAACAAGTAAAACTCCAAGAAAAAAGGAATCTTTTCACAGGCAGTCAAAGGGATCCCTTTCTTATCTGATCTCGTCTCACATTCCCATTTCTACGTGTCCTCTGCACCCTGCTACATAAACATACATTTGTGCATATGATGTACATTTATATTATCTATGCTTTCTCCAGTCCTTCGTAGCGTCACTACAACCACTACCACTTTGTTCCGACATTTGACTTGACGACGATGTTGGAAAGAAGGCGACATGGAACCATCACATTTCACACACAGGCACATACGAGAACAAGCAGACCATATATACATAAATACACCCTTATTTTCATGCTATAGTTTCTGGGTGGATTGAAACCCCAAGCGATGTTATGAACGTAAGTAGCTATATTTCTGCATGTATACATATATTTGATGGCGGTACATTACATTCATACGCGTTATTTTTTATCGCGGCAAAAAGAACAATAAGATCATCAAGAAAAGACGACAAAAAATAGACGAAGCCAAAGAAAAACCAGTCACAAGGAAAATAAATGGGAGAAGAGCACAAGTTGACACATCCTTCAGCTTTCTTCTGTGGCAGAGACAAAAAGGTAATTTCACATAAAATCTAAAAGCAATCTTTTCTTTCCTGTAGCGTTGCCCTTCGCTAGGAACCAGAAACCGTACAGAGAAGAAAAGTACACGAAAAAAGTAAGATGGGGATAAAGACTAAAAGGTACTTGCTATCCATCATGATGATGGGAAGCAATACTGTTACGAGTATTATGCTTTTGTCTTTCTATTTTAAAAGATTTCTATACGTACATAGCTAAAAAAAAAGCAAAATTCTCCATTTGCTGGTAGGTATAGTCTATATCACAAGACGAGTCACCTCCCTGGCTAGTATTTATGTGTAAGCTATATTAGGTGAGGTGACTCGTCTCGTGATATGGACTATATAACTATTCTTGACGGTTAGTGGATATGCCAAACACATAATCTACTATATAAGTAGCCACATAAAAAACATGTAGTTTTCTTACATCTAGTTCAGATCCTGCTTACAAAATGTACCCAGAACATCTAAGTCAAAGTCATTCAAGTTTACATTGTTTGAGTTTAATGTAAAATAACTCCATTTCCAATTGAAAGCAATGTAAACGTACGACAAGACAGGATTTCTGAGAATCTCGATATTGCATGAGTATTAGGTATTTTTACAATATTGTGACTGTAAGTAAACAATACTGTACTCTCCAGACGGAGAAATAAACAAGGCATATTGTAGAATCTCAGAATTCATCTTTCGGTCGAATGGGATAACGTGTCAAGTAAACTAGCATTGTCTTGAGCGAAGACATATGATGAGAAGTAATGTTTCTAAGAAAAAACACATCATGAGAAGGCCTTCACATCTGAGTGAGACTGATCAAAAAGCGAATTCATTTTATTAACTGCTTGTATGTATTCTTATAGCAAAACTGCCATAGATTCACTGCACAAAACGAGTATCTATAGATGTTAAATCTACGAAGGAATGCAAAAAAAATGTAATGATTACGGTAAATTACGACTGTCTCAGAGATAGTACTAGGTTTAAGTAGAACAAATACATTCTTAGTTCAATGGAATTGTTATAAGATCAAACTGATGTAATATGATGACATGTGCACGGAACAAAGAAGCGTTTGACATGTTCTACCTTGTCTGGATTTTGAAAAAGCGAATAAAAGAAATACATTTATAAAGCGTGCACACAATGGGAATACATACATAGAATCTTTATTACTTAAGGATTTTTTGCAAAGCTCTCTCCTCGAATTCAACGCTCCTTTGGCGTGATATACCCTACTCAAAACTTTAAATAAGCTTTCGTGTTGGAAATATTGATAATAATTTGTTCCTGATGCTGCTTCTACGAAAACAAATCTGCACTCGAAGAATCAAACAAGAAGAGAAAGGATGTTTTTGAAGAAATAAATGTACACATAGATTGTCATTTGCTTCACTACCATAAAACATAACCATTCTATCCCAAGTGGTACATACTTGCTTTGTACTACAAACTCGAAAACTTTGATGTTATTTATATGAATAGCTTGCGTGTTTACTTTCAGTGTACTCTTTAATGCCTAATACTCCTTTCAGCTCATCTTGTTTTGATATTGATGAACAACATATTATATGATTGCGCCAGCTTTAACAGACAGTCTCCGAAACAAGCACAGACAGTTTATTCCATCAGAAAACACATTGGAAACTTTTTACAAAGAACTAGAACCAGCAGCCTATTACTGCAATGAGATGTGTCTTTCAAAACATAAGATAAAAAGATGCCACTGGTTCTGGTACTGAATATCTGTACATATTTATGTCTGTATGTATTTTTATACGTATTTACTACCACGCTTCACTTGCTCTTGCTTTACTACATTTTACAGGACTAAACTTCAAACCAAAACCAAAAACACATTACTGAATCATGCTATCCTGTATGATCAAAAGCAAAGGGAAAATCGATTGGAACCAATTTGGGAATCTTGTTGATTCCATAACGCTACATCAAATCTGATCTTATCAACAGTGGTAAAAAAGAAGCATCCCATGGCTCACCACACGAAAACCAATGGGATATCACTTCACAGCATCATAACTATCAAAATGATGAAGAGCAACGAAGAGATCCAGAAGATAAAGGCAGCAAGTAAAAGACATGTTAAGAAAATAACATAAGCTTTCACCGTCATCTCCACCAAACCATTAGACTAAGGCGAGTACGATAACCCAACCTCATCTTGGGATTCGGAATCCATTTATTAGTGAATTGCATGTTTCTATACTGCTTCGAAGGTCTGTAGAAAGGGACGCAATTTTTTTATAATGTCCTACATTTACAAATGAAAAGTTTATACTTAAAATGGAACTGGTTTATAATGTAAAATCAAAACATTGCGTATTTAAGAAAAAAAGCAGCCATATCTACTTTCAAAAATACAATTTTTTTTTCGTTTCGTTCGTTCGAAAATACAAACCTTTCATGATGCAACTGATATTTTTAAAGAAAACGGATGTTTTCAAACGGATCCTCTTTCTCTCTCATCACATGCTATTACACTAATTTCTTCAAGAAATGTAAGGAATCCTATTTCACTAACGTGCCACTCAGGTCCCAACAGATATTAAAACAAGTACTCTTTGGTATGGAACAACACAGCTGTACATTTCAAGAACCAGAAGAAAGGATCAAAGATAAGATTTTGTTGGCTGTAAACACATCTGCTGCTGGAATGTTTTTACTTTTGATTAGCCCTTTGAAATATTTGTCAGAACTTAAAAATTCAAACTAAACTAAATAAGATTCACAAACTGAAGTATATGCCAGAATAATCTGAAAAAGAAATTCATGAATTCATACCTCCCCTGCTTGTAAATTCGTGAATGCTACAATGAAAGATAACTGAGCTTTGAGCATTAGCATGCCGAACATCTATGTCCACCATGAACAAACTTAAATAAATTATTAATTCATCCTACCAAGAGCAAGAAATTTCTTTGTCATTTCACTGCACTGAACTTATTTAAATATTAAATGGTTTATTAAGAAGTTATACAGTGAGCTTATTTACTAACTTGTCTCATTCAGCACGAACGAACTACGACAAATAGACAGAGGCATCTTCACATTTACATTCAACCTTGCATCTTGGTATCAATAATATGCAACCATGCTTTCTCCTGTGTGCATTTATAAGAAAACTTATTAACCCGTCGAAATATCTATTTTAATGAAACTAACGTTGAAAACCCAGTCAGATCACGCACACAATAGCTACTGCCCTTCCGTCTTTGAATTTTCATGTGCTCTTTTATTTATCAACTTGCCTTTTTCATTTTGTTTTGTTGAAAACTTTTACATTACCATTCCTCTCGTAAACTTTCACAATTCTGGTAGACAGGCAAAATGACTGCAAACGCAGTCAACATTGTCTAGTCAGGAAAAAGATTGTGATGCAAACTTTATGCTATTTTTAGAGAAAAAGTGCAACGGAAAAACAAATTAATGATGTTCATGCCGGGTACGCACATAATGATGTCACGTTTTTGGTAAACTTGTGTAACATGTGTATCACCTCTAATGATATCATTGTCCGTCTAAATGAATAACTAAAAGATGCAAGAGGGAGAATTTGAAGAAATAGAGATTACTTAAAAGAAAGACAGCTGAAGGCGGAAATTGGTCTGCAGTTTACTTTCCTCTTGTATTACACTAAACTTCACCATTTCATAAGTCAACTGAAGTCAAGTTATGTTGGAAGTATACATTAGATAACCAAACATTTACATCGCAAGGGGGAGGTCAGATGTGGTGTTAAACCATTAAAGACATGAGAAAATTATACAACAAAACTTGTGTACCTTTTAGACTTTAGATGTCTAGTCAGACCGGAAGAGTTAAAATGAAACATAAAAGACAATGTCATAGCTGCATTTTAAATGCCTCTCTCTCTAATACCTGTCTTGTTTAAATAATTACCTGGTAGTGGAAAATGATAATAACTGAGTAATTTAGAACGGTGTTTTATATACTTTTTGTGAAAAGCAGGAATATGAGAGGAAACATATGCGTTCATGTGCAATATTCGTAATTTGCTAACCTGAAAAGACGCAAGCGTCCGGAAAAGGTATTGCCTCCTCATTCAATCGGCATATTTTAGAATATCTCAAAAATGCATTTCATTACAGCAGCAGATACCCCCAGAAATATTATGTTCATCCATAATACACTGAATGACTAAAGTTTTAGACAATGTCATAGCTGCATTTTAAATGCCTCTCTCTCTAATACCTGTCTTGTTTAAATAATTACCTGGTAGTGGAAAATGATAATAACTGAGTAATTTAGAACGGTGTTTTATGTAATTTTTGTGAAAAGTAGGGATATGAGAGGAAACATATGCGTTCATGTGCAATATTCGTAATTCGCTTACCTGGAAAAAGGCAAACGTCCGGAAAAGATATTACCTCCTCATTCAATCGGCATATTATAGAATATCTCAAAAATGCATTTCATTACAGCAGCAGATACCCCCAGAAATATTATGTTCATCCATAATACACTGAATGACTAAAGTTTTTATCATCCACAGGGAAAATTTCAATCTAACTTCGTATCACATACCATACGACGTCACAGAACCCGGTACACCTCCCAGTTTCATCTCTTTCAACTTCCGATGTCAAAGTCAAACGCTGACTGACTATGACGGAACGAAGGAAATATATTGGAAAATTCTGCAAATTGAAAGTCAGCAGCAGATGAGCGTGAACCAAGAGAAAAGAGAAAGTAAACTCAATGTATTGGCATAACATAATAACTTACGTAAGTGTTCACTATTAAACACATACATAACTTTAATACTTTCACAAAATGAAAGTGGGGAAAGTAATGACAGTAGTGGTTGTGAATGGCTCACGCAATATTTTCAAAGACAGACAGACAGACGATTGAAAACAGTACTGACGACTGAGAGTCAAATGGATACCCATTCTTATAATGATGGGGCTTCATGGTTGAAAAGTTGTGCCAAACTCAGTTTTTAGGTAGGACATCAACATAATTTAACAAATGGTATAAGGCTCTCCAAGTTGGTTTGACTTTCCGTGACGTTATCCTTTATAACATTTGAACAGATAGGGTAGGATAATGTATGACTCCAAAAATAGAAACCATATGTGTGTGATGTGATGATATGGGTATGGACAAAAAGCACACACACAGAGAGTTGCCTTAACAAAGCGAAATGTACATCCATCTTGTCTTGTTCCGATCATGATGCCTATTTCAGACCTCCACCTCTTTTCTTCAAAGCCATCATCACACAGCCAAAGAAAAGCAAAGGAATTTACAACACGGTAGCAACTTCTCTCGTTGTTGACAACAGAGAGAAAGTTTTTCTCTGGCTGTGTGAGAGAAGGAAGGAAGAGAGAAATGCAAAAAGAAAATTGTGCAATGCCGTATGAGATATACTGCGAAATCTTGCGTAGGATGTGTACACAACACAGACATTGTCATAATATTAAAATTGGTCATGACTTGCCTAGATACATAGTCTCCAATGCGAATATATATGTATGTCTTCTAAAAAGAAACAGAACAGAGATAACAATTTTTTGTTAGTATGAAATGTTTATACATATGGAACGTTTCTTCCTTTTTCATGAGCGGACATTGAAAAGTATGCTCCTCATTCGTACGCAGCTCACTCCTATTTATGTGGGTATGTTTGTATAGGTACATATGTATGGTTTGAGTGTAAACACAGCTAAAAAGTTAAAATAGAAATGTATTGTGTAGCCATGAATCTCTCGAGGTTGTACGAACCAAGGGCATGATTTTATGTGCTACGGACTATCATCATATTGTTGGGTGTTTCATGAGTTCTCTTGTTATTGCAGTTGCCTCCTTTCTCATACTCTGGTGAAAGTCAAGAATGAAAAAATTTTTAAAGCACAAATGTACAACCTTTTGTATGTATGTTGTTAACCCCAACCGCAGTGTACATGCATAACGTTGTACGATAATATGGAAAAATCAAGAGAGGTTTTACAACTTGTGTAGTTTTACAAGTTTTTGGAAGGAGGAAGGATAGCACACCATAATAAATGTACATATAAATAGATACATGTATATTAGGAATATATGTATGCTTTCTCACGCTGCAGACACAATGTTGTGAAAACACAATATAATGTATTTCCTCACATGGTATGTCATGCTGCATCATTTAAGGCACTGACATATAGTGCATACGCATGTTACTCAACTGATTGCATAGAAAAATAGCATTCTAAAAAGTCTCGCGATCATACTAAGCTTAGTCAGCACTCAGCACTATATTGTACAATGGCTGAGTTTTGCTTTCCTTCCGGTTTCCAAATAAAGTAATATGAGAATATTGTTGTGCGTAGCGAAAAAATACGACCACACAGTAATAAAACTGGAGTTTTTATGCATAAATAATGCTTCTAGTTAAATTTATTCGAGTAGCTCATCCATAGAGTGAAAGATTGCTGCTGTTGCACTGAGCTTTGAAAATCAGTATTTACTCTGCTAAGTATACTTTATCATCGTCAAATGGTGCATTAGACTAAAAACTCTTGCAAATGTAAATAAAAATTTTAATAAATGTTAATAATTATAGCAAGCCTGGAACATACATTAATTAATTACAAGTTTCAAGTAGAATCTAATTTAGAGTTGCGGAAATTAAAGAAGTTACTGGGTCAAATTTAGGTAGGATAAACAATAAATATATGGATACATGCATTTCATCCGGAATATAGCGCCATGTAGCTGCTCCAGGCAACTTTTGCGGATTTAGCTTATATTTCCTAGAACTAACTTTATATGAGTAAATACTTTATTTGTATCATTGGTCTAAAACTTCTCTCGTCAACACGTTTCCAAAAGTAAGCTTTCACTTTGAAGATTGGTCGTACTAACTGGCGTCTTAAATGCATTCTAAAGCCACTTTCCACTAAAATTTCGTCACACCACCAACGGTCGTTTCCTGATCAAAGTGTATATATACCTA
>JAHZNG010000860.1:0-11558 GCA_027744375.1 Orchesellides sinensis
GGTAATCCTACAAAAACAAAGTAACGTATTAGAATAAACTTAACATTATTATTTGGTTTGTATTTGTTTTAAAAACTGATTTTTTTAGAGAACAACTATAAACTTACGTCAGAGATGCTCAGGTCAGCAGATGTCCACCTCCTGGAATAAAAATGTAAGTATTAAATTAATCACAAATCCTCCTTAACGTAGCCTAAGTATGTCATTAATCGCAACCTATTAAAATACGATGTCGTGTCACATTTCCAATCTTCCAACAATAAAAACAAGTTGGATAGTATCGCAGGTGGTTTACATATGTTACTTATATTCTTGCTTATATGAGCAAGTATATTATAAACACCGGTTTTCCCAATTAACTTAAACTTAATTTAAAAATACCTTAAGTAACTTATTACCTACCTGTTAATAACCGGATGTGACGTGTGGAAGGAAGATGTCAATTAATTTCTCGTTTAAAAACGGAAAAAACAAATGTTGAAAGAAAAATATTCTATCTGCTGTCTTCTGTCTGTCACCGTCACCCACAATTGAAATGCATTTGTTTTAGTGGAGAATTGCGGATTGTGGAAAGGATAGAGCAATTCGTTGTCACGCCTTGTATTCAGATGGCAGCTCCAGACTAGACCTCTCGGAACGGTTTCTCATTCCGTATGTTGTACAGCTTATGGCTAGCTGGCTTGGTTTTTAAATGCATGCAAATGATGAGCTGGAAGAGGAATAAGGCAGACTTTGCCCTTGCAATGTAAGTACTCTACTGCAGATATGTGTTAGGGAGAGTAGCTGCGTATTTACAAGCATAATGGTAATTGCTGCCGATGTTGTGCGGCAGGGAGCCGAGTGTATATATAAAGCGTACATGTGTATTGATAGCAGATAATAGTAGCTGCGTATTTACAAGCATAATGGTAATTGCTGCCGATGTTGTGCGGCAGGGAGCCGAGTGTATATATAAAGCGTACATGTGTATTGATAGCAGATTGCACCAAATCTCTCTCCGAGTGTGAATGATAGGCTATGTTGTTTTGGAAGATGTATTAATCACATGTTTGTTTTGGGAAAGTTAGTTTGACAATTAAATTGAAGCGTTTTGTTTGTATGCTGAAGTGGGTAAGTTTGTTTTAAATGTGTATTGGTTATTAATAGGCAATTTGTAGTGTGATTGGTAATTTTTAATTTGGTTTGTTGGTTTTGTAGGAAGGGAGGATTAAGTAAAGTAAGTCATGAGTGGAGGAGAGTTGATCAACTGATTAAATTAGAGGACGCAATGCTAGGTGCTTATCTTCGTCATAATGTGGCTCCCCATAGGACAGGGGCATTGTTAGGGAGGGCAGTGTGTTTCGGAGGGGAACAGCAGCAGTCAGTTGTGATTGTGCCATGGATTCGTAACTTAAGTTCAAAATCGCATCAGTACTATTACTACCTCAGAAATAGTAGGGAGTCGTCAGGTGCTTGGGTAGTAAGCTGGAGGAAGTATAGTAGTCAAAGGAGTGGTGGGAACGATGGGGTTAGTTGTGTTGGACGACCGATTATGGGAGGAGGGGGTGGAGTATTCTCAGTTATGTATGGTCGTCAGCAGATACTTGGATTACAAAGATTTCAAGTTAGATTCAAAGGAGGTTATAGTGACTTTGGTCACAATCCTAAACCCTTGTCTGGTTGGACGGTACTCTGGACTGGGTTCTTGGCTTCTGTGATGATTGGATGCTGGTTGGATTGGAAATTGTAAGATTTTTAAATGATGTATACTTAAAATATGCACATGACTGATTAGTTTGTTTTGGTTGGAGGGGATGAAATTAACTATGGGAATAATTTGATCTGTAGTATTAGGGAGTTCATAGGACGGTTTAGCTTCAAACCACCAAAGGTTGATGCGGCTGAAGTGAGTAGGCCGAACAACGAGGACAAGATTTCTATTAGTAGTGACGATGTTCCAGAGATTGTCCAAGCTAAAAAGCTTTCCAAGTTGGGATTTCGTGATAGGAAGGTGAGTTTTAAAAAATGTCATGAAGTTGTAGCGTTGTTGTTGAAATGTTCAATTTATAATTGTAGATCATCGAGTATGAAAATCGCATTCGTCAGTATTCAACTCCAGACAAGACATTTCGGTACTTTGCTACCCTCCAAGTAATTCATTCTAATGGAGATAACGAAGTGTTCATGACACCAGACGACTTTCTCCGATCAATTACGCCAGGAATTAAGCAACCAGAAGGTTCTTAGAATACTGATAACATAATTCTAATTAAGTATAATGTTTATTTGTTAAGAAATATATGTAAAAAGTAGTTACTATGTAAACCTTTCTTTCCTTACGTAGGACTTGGTCTGGACCAATTTAAGAGATATGACCCGAAAGTAAGTGAAACCTAGCTTGACATGGACCTCTGCTAACATGTGAATTCGTAAAGAAACCATTACACACTATTCTAAATATTATTATTCTCCTTGATAACGTGGCTGTTTTTCTTCCCATGTGTTTTTATATAATATTGTCTTCCAAATTTTAAATAACTTAACCAATTTTTTCCGATCCCGTAGCAAAGCAAAAAAGCCTTTTTTCAGAGACACAAAAGTTTACTGCTGCTAAAAAGTTTCACCATCATGCCATATAATAGTAATTATTTCAGCCAGTAAATAAAATACTTGTTGTTTATACCTGCCCTGAAAAAAAAATCTCTGGTATTGAACAACCGTATATACTTATTCTATGTATAACTTCTTCCTCCTTCTGTCTCTATTTCTTCACTGTTTTTACTATTTAAACTATATACTCTTGGTATATTGTACCTATGATTATATATAATATTGTACTGTAATTACCAATTATTATAACTTTTTATGTGTGTATTTTTGACTGAACAAACCAAAAAATAATGTCTGTCATGTGTGGTTTTGTCAAACTAAATCTCTTCCTCTACTATCCACCCACTACTTCTCTTACTCATCTCTTGGTCAATGTTGCCTATTCAGACCTATGGGGAGGTAATCTCTCTCTCTGAGCTCTTCTCTTCTCTCACTCACTCTCTCTGTCTGCACACTCACAAACCTCCTATAAGTTTCTTTATATTAATTTTCGTATCGCTGCACTAATTACTCATTCATTAACAATTTTGTTAAAACTAATTGGTTATTATTATAATTGTTAGTTTTGTTTAGGTAAATTTTTAAGCGAACATTTTTTATCCTCAATTGTACTCTGGTTATGATTAACCATTACTTGCAAACTAAAAGCTCCATAATCTTGTTTTTGGAATGGATAATGTATATATTTGTTTTATACTAATCAGTTTTTCATATAGTTTTCTACAAACTTTTTAATTCTTTATGCTGGTTACGAATAGTCTCGTTCAGAAAAAGTTCCTAGGCAAAATCTATAATAATGATATGTGTATCAGTATCAATAATACGCTCGATTTTCTCCTCTATCTAACCTGGCACATATTTGCTTGTGGGATATAAAAGTCTCCGTAGTTTCCACTTTAATCTACTAATAGTAATTAAACACGCTATAGAAGTACATCATGTATCTACTGTAGTAGGTCTTTATTTTCATATACAATGATTTGTGTTTGTTTTATTAAAGTTTTTTAATGATGAATATATTTTGACGCTTCTTTTATTTCGTTTCATTGCCTTTTGTATACACACAGATGCGTAGGCCTATAATTAAATTTACCTTTAGGTAGATAGAATTAGATTCACAGTCAACGAGTTGTGTAGTTTATTGGTCCGACTAGAAATGATGTATATATTTTTACTGTACAAACTGATTTTCTTTTTTAGAAATCGTCCAGAGCAACGTGGAAGTATATAAGTTTTGTATGTAATTCATATTATATATATAATTGAAGTTATATATATAGTAAGTTATCCCGTCGTCTCTGTATCTTTTCCGTTACTTCATAACATAGTTAAACAACGAAAATAACTGTGAATAGTGTAACGTATTAATTGTTCTGGATAGACAACGAGAAAATTTGATTTATTGTATCAATATAATTTATTTCGCTCATATATTTTCGGTTAAACGCGTGAAGTTTTATTGTGACTCTACATTTAGTTAGTGGTTAGATTAAAATACGTATTTAGCCGCGTGTATTTATTATCATTAATTTAATTTTTCTTGAGGTAATTTCAATAGCGTTTTGTATGTGTGTGTCCATGTGTTTTTTTATTCGAATACCTATATGTGTGTACATATAAATATGTATGCATACTAAACTATTTTCTTGCATGACTAAAAAGCGGAATGACATGATGTATGTTCATCGAACAATATAATATATGTATAGTTTTTACTAAAAACATTAGAAATCACTCTAAAACTGTATAATATCTGCTGACTTTAGTTTCAGCAGGGACAGTGCAGTAGCTTTTACAAAATATACCTAAAAGCGTAGAAATGGTTAACTTGTATATCGAGTTTTAAAATGATTTTCTTTCTCGTGTCTAGCTCGCAGGAAGGTTGGAACTGGAATTGGAATCGGACTCAATATTTTACAAGTTGGGAAGTCACGGCTTGATTTCTTTCTCCGATTATGTATTTCTCCTCACTGTATTGTCAAGTAAGCTATAAAATATTGTTGATTTTTTTCATGGTTTAATTTTTACGCAAGGATTGTTAGCAAATTGGTATTACTTTTATTTTTTTAGCCTCACGTCGTCATTTTGAAATCGCTTTTCGCATGTTTGATCTTAACGGAGATGGTGACGTGGACGTGGAAGAGTTTGAGAAAGTTACTGCACTCATTCGTCAGCGAACCAGTGTTGGTGCTAGACATCGAGAAATGTCTGTTTCTACAAATAGCTTAAGGGTAAGTCATACAGAGGATTGAATCAATTTTTTAAATTAATTTTCATATCAAATTTATGATTGCATACCCACTCTATTATCAGGAAGCCAACTCTGCTCTCAATTCGTACTTTTTTGGACCTACAAGACGAGATAAATTAACAATTGAAAAGTTTCTCGAGTTTCAGCAGCAGTTGCAAACGGAAATCCTTAACTTAGAGTTTAGGCGTAAAGGGCCAGATGAAAATGGGAGAATTAGTGAGCAGGACTTTTCCGAGTTACTCCTAGCATATGCCGGGTATCCAGCAAAAAAGAAAGCCCGAATGTTGAAACGAGTAAAAAAGAAGTGCGTTGATTTTTTTTTATCTTTCTGCCATGCTTAGTTGTATACGTAGTAAATACCCTTTAGTAGTGCGGGAAAAAACTAAACTTGCTTAATTTTACAGGTGTAAAGAGCCAGGATCCACGTACGCAACTGGAGTGTCTTTAGATGATTATTTGAAGTTTTTTCATCTTCTGAGCAATATTCAAGATGTAGATACAGCGTTAACATTTTACCACATTGCAGGAGCAGCAATAGACCCAAGTACAGGAACTTTACATCGCCTGTTTATATTTATCGCATATCGCATTACCAATTATAAAGCTTTTAACTTCTACGTATTTTTTAGTGACGCTAAAACACGTGGCAAAAACAGTTGCGCATGTTGACCTGTCGGACCATATTATTGATGTCGTATTCACGTTGTTCGATGAAAATCGTTAGTAAATTACAAAATAATAATAATATCCATTTTTAAACTTTAACTTTATTTCATGAATCATGAATATTTATCATTCCAGAGGATGGACAACTTAGCAATAGGGAATTCGTTGCCGTGATGAAAAACCGTTTGATGCGTGGGCTGGAAAAGCCAAAAGACACGGGATTTTTTAAATTACTAACATCTATTGGAAGATGTGCAAAAGAGTCCCTATTTTAAACAAGTCCTTCGACAAAATACATTTACAAAC
The DNA here is from genome assembly GCA_027744375.1 of Orchesellides sinensis. Taxonomy (NCBI): domain Eukaryota; kingdom Metazoa; phylum Arthropoda; class Collembola; order Entomobryomorpha; family Orchesellidae; genus Orchesellides; species Orchesellides sinensis. The sequence continues at coordinate 5,813 of JAHZNG010000860.1, forward strand.
TACAGACATTACAAATGAAGCCTTATGATACAAGTGTTGACATTTTTATGATGTTAAAAAATATTTATCATAAAGTGGCTTCAAGTTTTCTTTTGTCAAACCTCTCAAATTGCATTTTTGCGTACGTCTATTGTAAGCGTATATGTACTAGTCAGACATGTTGCCGTTCAAATGTTGTGCGTTTTACTTATTATATATAATCTTTGCGAAATGTTCTAAAATATTACCTTAAATTTCTAAAATAAACAGTTATACGGTCACCCGTATTGATTGCCAGCGAATTTTCTTAACACCAAACAACGGAGAATGAAGTAGTTCATTTAAATACAATGAATTTTCACTGCGGTTGCACAATAAGATTAGAAATGAACCTCTAGATGCCAATTGCCATTACCACTACACAAACCGTAAGATTTTATTGAGAACTGAATACAATAACAAACTATATACACGGCTTTAAAACATAATAACTTGGTTGTTTACAAACGTTCTTTCACTCATTTAACGTATAGTACGGTATGTGTGTCACTGCTCTCACAAGCGCAGTTTTCTAGTTTTTCAAAAAATTTCCGCTATTCGAAGATGGGCACTAACGGTAACATATTACCGTTAGAAACGGTTGCGATTTCAAATAATTTAGGGTCAATTTTCAATCAAAATGCGAATCTGTTGTCAGATTTTGAAAAATTGTAACGGTCTCTCAGTGACGGCCTTTTCTCAAAAACCATTTTTTCCATTTTCGTAATCTGTTTTCAGCAAAATCTTTAACCAAAGGGATGCTACAGTAAAAAATGGAAAGTAACCATCAAAAATTTACGCTAGTTACCGTTTCGATTACGAAATTTTTGTATGGTAACATATGCATGCGGCACATGATTTAGGGTCCATTTTTATCAATAACCCGAATATTTTGTCAGAATTTCAATTCACTTCAAAATTGGTATCTCCGATTGGATTGATTTTAAGCCCCGAAGGTCAACTGGGGCCTGAGATACAAGGTCAAAGTTTAAAAGAGATAAAAATTATGCAGTGCATGCAAAGCATGAATGTATGACTCCTTGTGCATGCACAGCGTATAGGTAGATGATGCCATTCCTGGCGAGCGTATATAGGAAACTTTATGCATCTCTTGCTATTTTATTTAGTAGGGTAGGTGCAAAGTGAACACCGCACCCTTGCGACCACCCCAAAGCAGTGGACATAACATTTGCAGTCAAATAAATAACCATATATTTAAATACTCTTATACAACATTTTGAAATCTGAAGTTAACACATATTATTAGCAGAGTAGTAATTTCATTAAAATTGTATCTTCTGATGGCTGGTGGCAAATTATTAATCATAAAATACTGTATCACCAAGGATGTAAGCTGATTTCCAGGTAAATGATCCAACAATACGTTTATTTCAGAAAGCGAACAAAGTTTGAAAGCAGCAACATTGAAAGCGAAGTTTAACGCAATAAAACATAAGTCACAGTCTTATTCTTAGCAGATGTAAAAAAACTGAGTTAGTGAACAATAACAATCCACGTCGCAACCATATCCATGCATTTAAAAATAATGGAGTTCAGTTCACGTCATTTTTTACCTACATTTAATGTAATTTGCGAAGTGTGCTATTTCGTTTTTATCGTCCGGAAAGATTCACCATTCACCACTTTGAACCAAAACTTAAAAGATTAACCATAAGATACATATATCAAACCTTGAAAGATTCACATTTTTGCTACAAGTGCGGTGTTTCGCATTTGTTTTGCCGAGGTGAAAGATTTCACAATGTTAAAATAGGAGCCCGGTTTGTAGTCGGAACAAATTTCTCAAGTATACAGATTATACAGAACTTTAAACGGCCACATCTTACAAACATATTAAGCTAACAGATTAATAGATTATTTACTCCGGAAATTACAAATAATTCTAAGGTACGAAACGTTCTAATACAGTTACAATGCTTTGAAATATACAGCACTTTGAACTAAATCGTCTTCAAAATTTAAACTGAGATATACCCAAAGATATAAAAGCGCAGATGAGGTTCATTGTTTGAAGGACTGTACCAAATGTCATAAAAGGTACCGTTACTGCTCTGAAAGACTTAAGCCGCGAAAAACAGGACAGTTAAATTGGGAAGTAAAGGGACGAAGCTACAAGGAACAAATTTCTCAAGTATACAGATTATACAGAACTTTAAACGGCCACATCTTACAAACATATTAAGCTAACAGATTAACAGATTATTTACTCCGGAAATTACAAATAATTCTAAGGTACGAAACGTTCTAATACAGTCACAATGCTTTGAAATGTACAGCACTTTGAACTAAATCGTCTTCAAAATTTAAACTGAGATACACCCAAAGATGTAAAAGCGCAGATGAGGTTCATTGTTTGAAGGACTGTACCAAATGTCATAAAAGGTACCGTTACTGCACTGAAAGACTTAAGTCGCGAAAAACAGGACAGTTAAATTGGGAAGTAAAGGGACGAAGCTACATAACGCTCGGTCCAGTCTACGATATGACTGAATTGAAGATTCAAGCTCTAAAAAATGGGAATAGAGTATGGAGGCGATGAAAATTCTTATTTCTCAATACACCCCAAATCCTTAATTAAAACTAGCACTAGCACAGATACCTAGACACTACACTCAAAATTGAATTATTACAAAGGAAGTATTTTTAAAATATAATTCTGAATAAAAATATAAATACTCGATTCTCGTTTCTCTCTTCTATTACATATATCCCTAACCAAGTTTGAGAATACACCTTTAGTGTAGAAGTAAGTATATTGATATAGTATAAATATGTACTCTTTTGTTTCTGGAGAAAATCAATACTTGAGAATCAATATCTTTCAAGGTACTCCGAATTAGCGTTGGAATTATTTCCTCCATTTGCATCCTGCCCGTTCCGGTTATCCAGCTTGCTCTTCTCAGACTTTACCATGTAAATGAAGTAGGTAATGGTCTCTTTTTCTGCTACAGGAATTGTTTTGAAATGTCTCATGAGGATCTGTAACACAAAAGATCCCATGAATCCCATGATACTCCTCCCTCATTCTACATGCATCATACTAAAAAAAACATATAATATATAATATAACCCCTTACATCAGCCAACTGTGCCTTGTTAAGCCCCGGCCGACTGGAAATTTTAAAATGCTTCTTGTATCTTCTCAGTGTATTCACTTGAAGCTGGTACAAGTCAACTTCTGGGGCGTCATCATTCTCATTCATCTCATCCTCCGACCCCTGTTTTTGTCTCGTTCTCGCATTCTGAATCACCATTTTGTGATGATCACATATGTATATATGATTGGCCTACATAAATAAAACAATCAATCATTCAACTTGTTCAAACTATCTCCCTCCTCTTCATCTCCACTTCCACAACTTTTTTATACTTACATTTGTATCATTCTCCAACTTGAGCCTCTTGTAGTACACCGTCTTCTGGATGCGCTTACTATAACTGGCGTTCCCTGCAGGTCTCTGGCAACGCCTATTCTCATCTAGCAAACAACACGTCTGATTTCTAGCGGGAGGGACAACGTTACTCCCACTACTTGCTCCAACACCACTCGGGAAAAATCCACCTGCTGCTATCTGCCCTGTCGATGGTCCTTGTATTCCCCCAGCTCCTGACGGTCCAGGGCCATAGTAGCCTCCACCACCTGGAGGGCCTCCCGCATTTGACTTAGGTGGCGGTGGGTAGTCATCGTAGTCGTCTTCACTCATGTATGCATTTGCTCCAGCACCGTTCATAGCTCGGGTAACAACACACTTTTCACTGGAACACTTTAGCTATTTCGATAATGCAGATTTTAACAAAGAAACTCTGCTTTTTCACAAATGACACAAGGTAACTAGATTCTCTCAATTAATCCACGTATGCCTTCAAATTTTATCTCATGTTTGGTACAAACATTATTGCAAACAATGTAAACATTTCTTCTCATGGCATTTTCTTTCAAAAATGAATGTTGAATGTGAAAGTAGTCCAGATAAAATGAAGGAATGGGATACCCAGGTCTGAAGACTCCAAGACAAACTGACGATCAGATGATGGCTCCTTCTGTTTAACATGGATTTGGTTGTGTTCGAATGTTTTACAATACTCCCAATGCTATTAACACAGTATCTATCCCATGTTTTTAACTGATTTACTGCTCCACTCTCTCCCTCTCCTTTTTCATATCTTCCTTCGAATGAGAATCAACAAATGCGACCATGTTGTATTCATCCTATGCCTACTTTATCTAAACAAAAGAACAACGCATCTTTTGAATAGTGTACTTAATCACACCAATGCAAATCTATATCAACAAACTAACAAAGTATTAGTAAAAGAGTACATGTACCTGTGTTTTACATACCTACCCATGTACTCTTTACTAATACTGTATGAGTTACATACTGCATTCTGTTATGTAGTGAAGGAGTAGGAGAGTCAGCCGTTCATGTTTGCTATGATGAAGCTACATGTAGCAGATGGGTTGTTTTGGGTAGTGTGGTACCATCTGTTGTGTAGAAAAAACAGCTGTGTGGCCTCTGCTCATTGAAAAAACCTAGTAGGTTGAGGAATAGCGGCAAGAATCAACATTTATGTAGCATGCTGTAGTGTGTTCATTTGAGCATTGCCGACAGTCTCATTCTCATTCGGTTTGAACGACAGGCAATCTGGTTTCTTTTTTTGGATTGAGTTGAACGGGAATCAACTAGTTTTAAAGGTAAGCAGTGATTTTTAATTTGTAATTAATTTGAAATATGTAAGATTGAAGTGTTTTGTATGATTTAAAGTAGGAAATGAGATTTTGTAAAGGGTTATTTAATTTGTGAAACAGTTAGGTGCAGTTTGAATAATGTTATTTTATGAAGTATGGAAGTGTTGTAGTAATTTAAAGAGTTGTGAGATTTAAAGAGTTAATTTGAAGTGTGTGTTTTGGCAGAGGCGTCAGGTGAGAAGAGATAATTGTTTATAGGTGGCGTTTAATATTTGGGGAAGATTGTTGTGCTTGTTCAAAACTTTAAGGTTTTTGTTTTACTAATTGTTGTTTATGATTGTGTTACAGGAATGTTCCCTTTAAGCTTAGGATTAAGCTTGAAAGACGTAGGAATGATGATGAAGACTCTGTTCATAAGCTCTACACCATCGTTTCTTTCGTCCCTGTGGCCAGCTTCAAAGGATTACAGACATTGAATGCCGAATCGAAATGAGCGTAAATGTGCATTTTTAATACAGTCTGTAAATCTGAATACTTTTTTCCAAATAAAAAGGGTTTATATTTAATTATCTCTGTTTGGTTTTGGCTTATTCTTAATTTGCATATTTGTGATTGCGATACTAATTTTAAGTGTTTAGCTGTTTTTTAGGATATGCTGATTGTAGGTTTAGTAATACAGAGTTACAAAGATTTGCATTCGGCATGTAGGCATTGCCATGGATTGATTTAACGTCATATGTCGGCTTATGAATATATGTATATATGTTTGTTTGATTAGCCAATAATTAGTTAAAATCCAAATATTATAATGAATGTGAAGTTCATAATTAGCTAAATAGCACAATTTTATTGAATACAAATTCATTTATCCACAAATCTTACCCTACCAATACAAATACATTGTACACGATTTCTGGTTCAATGATAAATGATAATACATGCTAGATTTAGACTTTAGACTGTGCTTTACATGAAGATTAATCATAGCGAACTGGATTTCCGATCATACACACATTC
>JAHZNG010000861.1:0-14379 GCA_027744375.1 Orchesellides sinensis
ATTTGTGCTTTTATTTTCAGAATTTGTGCTTTTTTGTGCTTTTCAAATAAATCTTTGTTATTTTCGCATATTTATCGATTTATGAAGAAGCTCGCCTCTAAAAACTGACTGTAAATATTGCATTTAGTTAAACAACATGTATTTTGTTTGAATTTTTAAGCAAAATCAAATACTTAAGGCATTTTTTAGCACAAATTCCACACAAATTTTGCAATGTTTTACAAAACTGAAACACTTTTTCACAAAATGTTTCAAAAAATTGCTTAAAAAGTGGCATTTTTGCCAAATTTTACCCGATTTGTGCTCAAAAGTGCTTAAAAATATCTATTTGTGCTTTTTGTGCTCTATGTTTGAAAATTGTGCTTTTTATGCTTTTTGTGCTTTTTATTTTTGTCAAAAAATTATTGATATAACTATTTCATGCTGAAATCAGTGAAATCCCTTCAACAAAGGACGCAAATTAAATGTGACCAAGAAAATAATCTCAGAAACATCATAAAACAACCAATTGATTCGAGTTGTCGCAGCACGGCATTTTTAACATTTCTATTCTCCTACTCAATCAGAAAACTACATTTTACATAAACATACAAATAAGAGATACCTAGGATAATGGACACGTTATGGACAGACATAAAATCTGTGCCGCTCCACAAATTAATTCCAAAATAGTAGTAAAACTGTGATTTATAATCTGAAAATTACATCAGTGGATTCCATTTTTTGCGCAGAATAATTTGAAATATTTTGAAATAGCAAAAACTTTCTAATATTTGAACAATCAGTGCTTTAAAACAGACAATTATACCACCATCCCTAGCCAACATAGTGTAGACGTGGAAAAGACAAGAAAGGAAAGGACTCATCTGCATATTCAGATAAGTGAATACTACTAATAGTATATGTAGTACGAAGAAGTACTCTATGTACTCCAGCTAACTTGGTCTCTTAGATACTGGCACAAAACTATATTAAAACATTGCAGGAAGCTAACCTACAACCAAACGAGGTCTTTGAGCTATTAGTACAAGAAAGAAACCAAAGACATGATTCCAACAACAGCCAATGCCACAGTCACAGGAAAATCCACAAAAAAACGGAGCACAGGACGTCAATCCAATGAAAACGTACAGGATCCAAAGAGAGCCAAGCCATCGGAATGTGTAAAAGTTTCATCACTCCTGGAATCAATTGATGACAAATTAGCGAAACTCAACAAACTTGACGAGATGAATGAAACCCTAATAGACATGAAACAAAGACTTGGAAACAACGAAGATGCAATTAAAGAGACCAATGAAAATGTTCAAGAACTAGAACAAAATGTCAACGAATTAACACATACAGTGGAAAATCTTTGCTTCGAAAAAAATCAGATTGAAAGTGAAATAAAGAAAATCAATCTGATCCTAAAAGGGATTCCGGAAACGCCTGATGAAACTCCAGAGGTCCTTAAGCAAACAGTACTTCAGCACCTACACGAGACAACAGGAAAAAGTGTAAATATTGATAAAGTCTACCGTGTAGGAAACCCTAAATACAATCCTGTTAGGCACATCCACATCAGATTCCTAACAATGGAGGACCGAGACTATGTCTATGATAAAAGATTTAATTCCAAACCAAACATATACTTTGATGAAGACCTCCCTCAAATTATTAGAAAAGCGCGAGGAACACTACGACATAAAGCAAAGGAACTGAAAAATCTGGGACTGAGGCTACGTTGAACTATCGGAGGAATACAATTGAAACCTCCACTCATACTTATACACTTAACAACCAATTCACATTTGACGTTACTGAAAAGCCAGAAAACATGGTAACAGAAAATGCTCCTTTTTTAGAACCAAACAACTCCTAAAACTTATACACATAAACATTAGATCCGTCTTTTATAAGTGCCCTGATATCATCTTATTCTTAAACGACTACAACATTGACATACTATGCCTCTCAGAAACCTTTTTAAAGCCTGAACAAACGCTAAACCTATTGAATGACTATACTGTAATTAGATATGACAGAAACCCGGAACAAAATACAAAGTTGGCTGGTGGAGGTGTTGCAATAATTATTTGTAGACAATACGGCGCTGTGCAATTTGATATAAAATGCCAAACTGATATTATAATACAATCGAAAGTTGAAGTTGTTGCTGCAAAAGTCAAACTGGGAAACTGGAAATCAATTTTAGTGTTATCATTGTACAGACCACCTGACTATACCAGACAAGTTGTAAAAAGTGACATACATGCCATAAAAATGTTGCTGAATGAACTATGTGAAACCAACCTGCCATTTATACTACAAGGAGACTTTAATTTACAAAAAGACTGGTCTTATGAAATGTTGGAAAACGCTCTCATAAAATATAAGCTTAAGCAGCTTGTTACCGTCAACACAAGGAAAAGCTCGCGTCTAGACTTACTAATTACGAACTGCGAACAACGATGCAAAAACATTGAAATATTCCCTACAAAAGATGAATTATCTGATCATTCGGCAGTGTCCGTCAACCTAACTTTTAAAAAGCAAAAGTTGCCGAAGAAAATACTAGAATATAGAGACTTCAAAGGTGCAAACTACGGTGCTATGGCTGAAGACATATGCAAATTCTCTGAATCATTCCAGTTTTCAAGTGATGTGACTGAAAACGTGAAATTGTTCCACACCGGCATCAAATCCATCTTTGATAATCACATTCTGATGAAAAAGAAATCAATAACAATTCGAAATAGAACGATTAAACTATCAACAGAAACAATAAAACTAATTGCAAAACGTGATGCACTACACAAACAACTTCAGAAAAGCTCAAACACAGAACTCAAATGTACATATAACATGTACAGAAAAATGGTGAAGAAAAATATTATTACAGATACAAAAACATGATTAATAAACAGATTGAAGCAAAGGGCCTCTGGCCAACTGTGAATAACATCACAAAAGCTAATGACAATACTAATATCCCTTTCATCGCAGACCAAATAAACAATCATTTCACTAATATATCAAAATCCAAATCTCCAGGTGTTATAATTAACGATCAGTCGCTCGCTGGACCTTCAGTCGCTCGCTGGACCTTCAAGAGGAAACACGTATCCTTGAGTTGCTTGCGCATATACTCACTTAACAAATCTTCCTTTTCTTCTCTCCAATTTCTTACTATACAAATGTCTCTTCCACGTACACCCATAAAACCCACACAAGATAGTGAGAACTTAGTATCACAAGAAAGCGAACTAATGGATTTTAGTGGGACAGTCGACGAGCAAGCTGCAAATTACCAAAAATATCAAGAAATTCAAAACTCTCAAAGTAAGGAATCTAATATCTGCGAACTAGACATTTCTATCATTCAACAGTTCATGAATAAGTTGAACGAAATAAGTACGAAAGCAGACAAAATCGAAGTCTTAAGCCAACAACAAAACAGAATCGAAGAAATTGTTACGGAAGTAAATGATACTGTCACAAACAAAATTTCTGTCCTCGAAGTGGAAAATGTGAAGCTACGAAAGAAATTGGAATGGCTTGAAAAGTCACATGAAATACTCTTCCGTGAAGTTAAACTGCAAAACCTTATCCTTGAGGGCTTACCTGAACCTCAGAATGAAACGAATGATCAATTACGAGCAAAGGTCTCAGAAATTTTGAATGACACTTTGAAAGGACTCTTAACGCGAAGAATCGAATTTGACACTGTTCACAGAGTAGGACCTCTCAGAAACGGAATTGGGCGTCATGTAAGAATCCGTTTTTTCAACCACACCGACAGAAACATTTGCTACGAAAATAACAAAAAACTTCCAAAGAACATGTATTTGAACGAGGACCTATCACCCACTGTCAGGAGAGACAATGGAATACTACGAAATAAAAGAAATGAGCTACTTGACGAAGGCACCACCTTTAAAATTGACTGGAAAAGCAAAAGCATCTCTACAGACAATGGAAAAGAATGGATAAGCAGAGACGGACAACTTCATGAGAGCAATGGAAATGATATTCCAGTAAGTATGGAAGCCCACCAAAGTAACTTAAACCCAAAGCCAGGAAAAGAAAGCTACAAAAGAAAGTATGAGGCTGCATCTTATGTTTCGCATTCAAAAAACGGAAGAAGCTCAACAGGGAAGCCAAACACGGGAATCCTTCGACGCAACATGCCAGATCAAGAAGGGCAAAAAGATCCCAAAATGCTTCGGAGAAACTAAGAAGTCAAAACACACAAACAGATAGGCTAACTGTGAAACCTAATGTAAATAATGTAAGTTGTAATTTTCTTAATATCGGGCATTTAAATATACGGTCGATGCTCAACAAGCGAACAGAGCTGCAGGACATCTTAAATGTACATAATTATGACATATTATGTCTGACTGAAACCTGTACCGCCCCCAAACATTTTATTCTGCCGTATGATAATTTCACACTAGTCAGAAATGACATAACTGACAAAGGCCAAAGAGGCACTGCTATTCTTATAAGAAACAATTTAAAATCAAGAACTATCGAGTGCAATCTAATTTGTCCATCTAATATTGAATTACAAATCAGTAAGATTCAACTCAATTTCAACAAAAGTATATTCATTTGCTGCCTATACCGTCATCCAAAATATAAGGCTAGTATACTAGAAAACGATTATAAGTTTATTAAGAGCTTATTTGACTTTCTACATGCAACATCATGTAAGTTTATAATACTTGGTGACTTTAACTTAAGTGGGAAATCAGCAACACCTATTATTGAATATGCAAGTAATTTGAATGTAGTACAGGTAATTGACAAACCGACCCATACTCATGGAAACATTTTAGACTTTATATTTGTAAATGACATAGCTAGCGTTAAAAAACATCGTATCATTACCATTTCAACACATATATCTGACCATAAGTTAATTGACTGTACAATTAACTGTAAAAAGCCTAAACTACCTGAAAAGATAATTAGTTTCCAATCTATAAATATCAACTCAATATCAAAGCTCAATAACCAAATTCAGCTAGCTTTTGAATCTTCTTTTACTTGCATTAACGATTGTATAGATGTATTGAAATGCATCTTTAATTCTGTCTGCCCTATTATGTATAAAAGAATACACGAAAAACCAAATGCCTCTATAATCTCTCCAAACACAAGATTGTTGATCAAGGAAAGTATAGCGTGCTATAAAAAGTTCAAGAAAATGCCATGCATTATACTTAAACAACGCAATAAGCTCCTTAAAAAGAAAGTTAAGGCAGCTATAACACAAGACAGTAAAAACAAATTTCAAGCGTTAGCCAAGGGTAATAACTTGTGGCAGGCCTTCAACAAAATGTTCAATAGAAATCCCAAAAATAATAATCTATTATCCATATCAGCTAACGAACTCAATGACCATTATATTCAGATCTCCACTAAAGATAATACGAGAAATACTCCAAATCTTATTAAACCTGAATATATAAATAAAGAAAACAAGCAGTTCACACTAGACAAATTATCTATTAACAATATAAGAGGAGCATGGAGCAAAATGAAAAATCCTACATCTAAAGCATTAGATCCTTTAGGTATATCTAATTTTATGATCAATACTGCATTGCAATCGGATAATTTTTGTCAGGTACTTGTAAGAATATTTAATAAGTTCATTGAAGATGGAGACGTACCTAATATACTTAAAACCGCAAGAATAGTACCAGTACCTAAATGTAATAACCCCAGCTCTCCCAATGACACAAGGCCAATTGCAATACAACCTGTGATCACAAAAATCTTCGACAAATGTATTTTATATCAATTATCTAAATACTTCACTGAAAACGACTTTATGTGCAAACGGCAATTCGGCTTCAGAAAAGGATATAATACATCCCATGCACTGGTAGCCTTAAGTGATTACATATACGAATGTTTTGACAACAACAACTTTTGCCTACTAGTCTCGCTCGATCTACAAAAAGCTTTTGATAAAGTAGACCGTGATATACTACTACAAAAGTTAAAATGGTATGGAATCGAGTGTAAAGTAATAAAATCACTTTTGTCACAAAGAAGCCAGTATGTTCAATGCATGGATGAGACATCGCGTACTAAAGAAACTAATCTCGGAATTGTCCAGGGCTCCTCTACCTCTTCGTTTTACTTCAGTGTATTTATTAATGACCTAGAGTTACAAGTACAAAATTCAAGTATTTTTATCTACGCTGATGACTCTAATATCTGTAAAAGTGGGAAAATAAGCCAAATTTTACATGTTAAAACTGAGTTAGAACAAGACCTAGAGCGTATACATGAATGGCTAAAATTAAATTGTATTAAACTGAATGTAGAAAAAACGAAGCTTATAATCCTGGGTAAACCTTCATTGTTAAAGCAACTAACTGAGTTTAACCTACACATAAATAATACTTGTATTACTAAGGTCAATAATATTAAGATACTTGGAATGCACTTTGACAGTGATATGAGTTGGAATACGCATCTTAAGAGCGTTGAGAAAACCTGCTACAGCAAGTTATCAATGCTTTACTCCATAAAAAGTTATTTAGATTTTGACTGTAGAAAAACTCTTGTCGATGCATTTATTATGTCGAACTTAAGATACTGCGCTATAGTGTGGTTAAGTAGAAAGTCGAAGCACACCTTTGACAGAGTAGACAGAATTATAAGGAAAGCTGCTCGCTTTATATGTAACAAACGAAAATATGAATCCATTAGTAATGAAATATGTAATGATCTAGAAATGTACTTTGCTGAAAATTTATATTTACTTGACTGTCTTATGTTTACCTTTAAGTGTTCATACTTTAATACACAAGGGTATTTTCAAAATTATATTGACTTCTCCTATGAAAGATCACAAACAACTAGGAAAACAAGCTACTTAACTCCCTTATACAAAACGTCATCATTCTGGGGCAAATGTACGCTTAAATATAGTTCTGTGAACAATTGGCTTAAGTTACCTGATCATGTTAAAGACAAAGTGTTTTCATATTATATGTTTAAAAAAGCTACAATATCGTATATACTCTGCATGCAAACTGAAAAATATGTTGTTTTAGTGGATGAAGATGAAACTGATATGTATGCATCTTGTATTGACAAAATAATTGAAAACTGTCAACGTCTAAATGTACAATACCAACTGTAATTAATTACTATTATATGTCCTTGGGGTAAATCCTTCGTTCAGAAGGGACTCAATAAGACAATAAAGACGTATTATTATTATTATTATTATACAAAGGTGGATATTAGTAAATGCAAAGCGTAGGTTTTTTTATTTGTCGCCGATAATGCTATGTACATGAAGCTATTATAGTCCACCATTCTATACCTGCCTTAAAAGGAAGCGGACGGATAGTGGATAGACGGATGTCCTCTTGAGTCAGCCAAGTGCTCTATTCCTGTTACCAATGCATACATGAAACTCTACGAATTTTTTTGTTGTCGATGATAATGATGATACACAGGTATGGCACAGGTATTTTCAAGTAGGGTAAGGTGGTCTGGTTTATGTTGATATGCGTAGAAGAATAAACTATAATATAGTCTTATGTAGTTCTGTGATGGTGGCGTTTGAATTGAATTAAGTAGCCAAAAGTTGCATGTTTTAGAGGAAAAAGGGGAACAGAGGGAAGTAGACCGCAGCAGCAGCCTTATTTCTTTTACTATTTTACACAAACTATGTTATATTTGATGCTTTACAAATGTTACTGATATTATGGTATATGGTGTGGTGTCGCATGCTATGTATTCATCGGCTTTGACTCTGATGTGTCTCCCCATGCATATTACAGCCTTTTCTCTGACAGCTAGCGATATTTTTCGGGGAAAATTCAAGAGTATGTAAATTCCTCTTTTTCAAGCAACTCCCGTTCATTTAATAGATAATAGATTATATTTTAATAGAATTCGGAGCTCATACTCATACCTGTTATTTATACATACCTACATATTAGTATAAACTGTCGTCCAACCAGTATAAGATACAAGGAGCACAATGAGAAATGCGGTGAAGCCTTACTAGGGAAAAGTAAAACTTAGACATAGTTATGCACCCAAGAAGTAGTAGGAAACGAAAGGGAAGGGAAAGTGTTACTTTTCCTTAAAGCAGCCAAAATGAAGGGGTAAGCATTCAGAATGTCTCCAGAACTTATGCTATATTTGTGTATGGTTTGAGCCATCATATAGTGATGGTATGGTGGTCTGATGGGTGACTGTTGTGTTCAATGTTCTTCGTTTTTGTTGTACGTAGCTTACCATGGTGAACCCGATAAATGATTGATTCGCAATCGATGGGATAGAACTCTTCATTCCTTTGTATAAAAGCACAACTTGATACATGACAGGGCAGTCAACTGACGATATGTGCTTGTATAGTATACATCAAAACAGTTACATACTTTGAATGCTATATGAATGTAAGTTATTATGTATATATTCACATGGCGAAGGGTTTGCAAAGAATAGGAAACGGCAAGGCAGGTAGAAAAGTCTATGTCGTGTCATGTCGTCGTCATCGTCATCAGCCATGTCCCTAATTTTCTTGTATTGCTGTGTACACACGCATGCTACTCTGTCGGCGTTTTGTTGGAGGAGGAAGAAGAAGGTAGATAAGGCAGGTGGAGGTTTTGTGTGGTACATCACGGGAGTTTAAGCAGTGAACGTGTCCTTTTATTTCTTGAAAAGTTTACTCAATGATGGAATCTTCCCTGCTTTATATGATTGTACACTTAGGTATATTTATATTTATACCCCCCATTTGAAATTGCCTCATAAGCTCTTGAGAGCCTCGTTTTTTTGTTGTGCCGTTACATTAGTGGACGTTTGGTTTGTTACTTGAGAGGCTTTTTAGGATATTTTATCATCATTGCTTCTTTCGCCATTCTTTTTCACATGGGTATTCACGAATAATAGTAATTTCCAGAAGCTCCGAAAAGAAACTTCATTTCACTGCATCAAGTCTTCCGGGTCTTTAGTGCCCGTTTAACCAATCATCAATTTGAATGTTTTAGTAGGTGCATAATATATAGTGTAAAATTGCTACTTTGTGATCCAGGTGGGCTTTGTTTGAAAACAATACGACTTAATCTGTACAAAAGACTTACAAGAAATATTTTAATCACTTATAGTATACTGCATACCTATGTATGAATTTTTATCGTCAGCCTTATGCCCTACAGGTTTTACATGAAAATCAACCTTTGTCATGCGTGGGGTTTTTTATTTCGCATTTGGACGACTATCACGTACTGACAAAATGAATGCTGTTTTTCATTAAATTGATAAAACAAAGCTTGCTAAAGAGCTTAATGAAAACTGATACTTATTTGCAAGATGCCCATTTATAAGCCATTATATTGCCATTATTGCGAGTGTGATTTGTAATCATGAATCCTAAATACACTATAACTCTTTCCGGAATTAAAGAACATGAACATATTGCATTTTGGTGGTTTAACCGGATGTATGTATCTGCAGCTTTTTGTTCAACAATACTACGGTAGTGAGCAAGACAGTGTCTTCAACAGGATCTAATACCTAATATGTAAACACTCTATACAGTCTACACGTTCATTAAAATATTTTGGTGGTAATGCATAACATATACCTTCTGTGACAAAAGAGTGTTGAGGTGCGTACAGTAAATGTGGTGTGATATCCTGGAAAGGTGCATTATAGAAATGAACGGAACAACTCTTTAATGATGTCTCCGTTCTTTCGTTCCTTATGCTAATTGCTATTTTTATTCCACCAGAGGATGAATTAGGGATAAATGCTTTTATAAATGATTAATGAGGGTATTGTGCTACGAGTACTATTGGTCATCAAAACTAAGGTTTTCTTTTGAACTGTGTCATATTGTTCATTTATTTGGCATTAATTTCTGTCTTACATTCCACAAAATGTACCTTTTTACTTAGGTATGTAGTTATTGTGGTAGGCATATTCTTCTGAGATGAGGGTGGATAAAGTTTAGCCTTAAGATTTTTGTTTAGTTTGGATGAGCGTTTCATGCCTTATGATTATGATGGACTAATTGCTTGCTTTCTCATTGATTGGGATAATAATTTAGCTATGTTCATATAATGTACGTAATATAATTGACTAAAATAGAAAATATGTCAAAATGTAAGCATTAAAGACAAGACGATGTCTGCCGATTCTATGAGGACATAAATATAACAATGTTACGTACTGAAATGAGTATACTGATTATTGATTCATTTTAACCTAAATACAAGTTTTATGGCTTTGAATAATACACGAAGGAAAATTAAACTCTGCAATTTTTTAGTAGATTACATCAGTTTATGTTTAAACCATTTAAACCGATGTTCTGCAGTAAACCTCGGATACAGACAGGAGTTACCAAATTAATATTCAAATCACGCCTTTGATCACCCTTTGAATGTTTTATTTACAGTTTAATCAACCCAGTTCTCTTTTTTCTAAAGTTGCTAATGCATTTGCATCCACAAGAATTTACCCATAAATGCACTAATAGAAATTTTATCTGAGGATAACATCAATTGGGTAGCAGGGATTTCGGTACGATTTAAAAGAGCAGATATGCGTTAAACGTCATGAGACAGGGAATAATAATCTATATGCAGAGACTCATTATGTAGTTAATGATTTCCAACCCACGAACCTGTTGCTTGTAGGATGTGATGTAGAATATTTGTTAAGTACTCACATGCGAGTTCCCACTGATACATTTGGCTTCATCATTGGTTATTGGAAGTAGGATTATTTAAACCCTTCGATTTTGTAATCATATCTAAAAGCAATTTTATAAATGTCTATACAATACAAGTTTCCTGATTACTAAACTTGACAAAGCTGCATTACACATTTAACGTTGTAACATTTACGGCGAATCATCTCCAATATATTCTCTTTGGTATCAGTTTGTTCTCAAATTCTATCCGGTATAAATATCATGAATATTCTGCATGTATTATATGAATAGGAAAATGAATTTATAATCATAAACCCAAGAGTACAAAGCTCACTTGACTTTAAACGCTTTTAAAACTTAGAATAAATTGAATAGGTGTATGGAATCAATGGAAGTGGTGGTGAGAACACGTCAATGTAGCCATAAAAACGAAAAGGGTTTAGTAGTAGGTGTGTGTGTATGTAAGTAATAAAACGTTAGGTTTGCGGAGTGGAGTTACTAAAAATGAAAGTGTGGTGTAAGCATTTTAACATCCGCACCTGCATGAAACTTCAGGTGTTAACTAAAAAGAATATTTTGTTGGTTGGTATCTGGTCGACAGTCGCACAGTACAAAAACAGAAACGTGTGCATTCGGAGCCTTGTTATGCAATCATTTAGCGCTGTATATATCCAACTCTAACTCTATTGTGTGGTGCAACTTCAAGTAAGAAGGAATAAAAAAAATCCTTATGTTTATGAGATCATAATAATTTCTAGTGAGGGATCATTCGTGGCTTGGTTTGACGGGGAAGCGTTGAGGCGTACAGTTTATTTGAGGAAAAGCGAGATTACATGGCTCCATACAGTTTAAACTACTTACTAAACCGTGTGTCTACCTTTTTTAGAGAGTAGTTTAAAAAAGTATGTAAATAAATGTTTGTAGAGTAAGTTTAACATGCTTCTTCATATAATCTCTTCAAAAATGAAATACATCCTTCTTGTCGTTAAGTTTGGATACGTGAACGAACTCAAGTTTCTCATATTATATTTATACTGTTGACGATGCCTTTCCTGTCAAACGCTTTGATACTTTGATGAACGTGTGTTCGCAGCCAATGAAGAGGTTTTGCACAGGTTCTGTTATGAGATTTAGGATTTCGTAATTCAGTATAATGAAATTTCGGTATCCTGTTCTAAAATAGTGCTACTTCAGCTTTATTTAAACAAAAATACTAAAATCTTTGAGACTGTGAACACAGAGGAAACATTGAGGCAGATAGAAACAATAAACATTGAACAACTTAATTGGTTGTCAGTAAATGAGACTTAAAATATGTAATCGAACAAGCATTAGCAAAATAAAGATTGTCGAACTGCTATTATAATACCAACACGAAGATTTCATAGTTTTATATTTCTTCATAATATTCAAATGCATAATATTCTACATTTGTAGTTTAATTAGAAAGGCCAGAGTTGTGAAATTGAATGATTTATTTGCTTTTTTTAATTACACCGTTTGTTCTTGGAATAGATTGCACAAAAGAGACCATACTTTATGGTGACGGTGAATGCCAAAATAGCGTCATCAAATAAGCTAAAAAAACGTATTTATAAAGTCAGTATTCGTGATACTGTGCCGGTAAATTTTAGATCATAAAAGTGCCAATATATTGCAAACGAAGAAGCAGAATATATTTTAAAGATGTATTAACTACGAAGTTCATATGCATGTTAAAGTAGAACCAAGTGACTCAATATGCCACATGTAAAAAAATGCATTATTGTTTTGAGAGTATTTAACTTTGACCCTTTTTTCATACTGAGATTTAGAACCGCTTTCGCATTTTATCGAGTTTTATTACTTTTTGTTGAGTCTTGTCGACCGTTTTGTCAGTCACAGCAGGGCAGCAGTTAAGTTCAGTGGAGTAGTTATTGTTGTTTGTAGAGATCGTAATTAGGAAGGAATATTTTAGTGCACTGCATCGGTTTTTGCTTAAGAGTATCTTTACTGTTTTAGGTCATATCATATTGCTGCCGTTGCTGTAATCTGTTATATTCTGAGTGCGAGTTTAACTTATACTAAGCTATTTTTACAGAGCCTAACTCTTTTGCTGGCTCTCTCTTGTTCTCACGGCGTGGTTGTTTGAGTGCAAGAAGTGTTAATCTCATTTTATGACTATGACTGCCAACTTATACTTATATCAATATGGAAATACGACTGGAATTTAGTAAAGGGTTGTGGTTGCGGTGTATAGGTAATCTATCATGCATAGAAACCTTTACAATTGCACCATTTGTACAAAGTTCATATACTACTTCTATATATAGTGAAATTTAAGCGTAGTGTAATTTGATGCATTTTTTACATGTTAATATCTGAGTTAAGGCTAACGATTATCATAATCAGCTCACATGTGAGTTTCAATGTTCTAGTACCTAGGCATGGCTGTATATCATATTTAAAACATCTATACATAAGTGTAAAAACTCTTAATCTGTTCTGTATCAAATAAAAAGAGAATTTATACAATTCAAAGTAAAACACAGTAGGGCAATTCAGTTATTGCAAGTTAGGGCATGCAAATTTGTGTTCTCTAAAAATATACGTAAGACATCAAGGTTGTATTTAACATTCTGTTTCGTCGTTCGTTGACTGAGTATTACTACCATCCGTTATTGTGATGCATAGTAAGTTAAAGAAATACAAGTTTGATTTAACTAAACTAATTCTTTTTATGCATTAATAGGAATCAACTTCCAAGCCGGATGACAATGAAGCCAAAGAAAGTAAAGACAAAGCCGATGCAGCTCTGCAGACAGACACTAGCCCGAGTCTCGTCGTCTTACCGGTCGCATGTCAAACTGAGATAACCGAGTATTGCAATGTTACTACTGAGACGGAAACTGATTTGCAAGGGGTGGTAGATGATACTTCTGCTGTGTCAAATGGACTAGATGATTCATATCTTAGGGTAAGCAGTGAGGTACTTAGCTACCCATGTACATACCTTTAAATAGTCTCTGTCTATGTAAGCAGGCTATTTCCTCATTTACATTTGACTTAGGTACTGTAGCAGTATACGACCACGGCACGACATTAGTTTCCTAAAAGAAACGGAAGATTAATGTAGTAGAAGTGAGTCGTGTGCTCTGCTGTATATCATTAAGTCCCAATGGTGTTTTCTATCTATAATTACTTTTGTGATTACTTTACTGTTTCCTTACACTTTTAAAAATGTGTACAGGAGCTGGAAGAACGTTGCTCAGAGTACCAAACTGATTTATATGCTCTGCGGGCAGAGTTGATGACTCTTCAGGCTGACGTGGATCAGAGTGAGGAAGCAAAAGCCAAGTTGAGTGAGGATATACTTAACCTTTTGCATTCCAGCTTTATCATAGACGGTCAACCTGCCTTACACAAGCTAAAACCTTCAGGATACGAGTCTTCCGTGGAAGCAGAGCAAGTTATCTTATCAGCCTTACGACAGCTTGCATCCATATGGAAAGGTCTCCTAGACAAAAAGGGAACTTTAGAAAGAGCAGTAGCAAAACTTTCAACTCAATCCAAATGCAAGTCTTCCGAAGATCAGGTGGACTTGGGAATCAATTTAAGCAACACAGGAGCGATTACGTCTTCTACCACTATCATACCCACAATTGATTTTTTTCCTCCTAAAGTTGACTCATTTGGACTGAGTTGAAAGT
>JAHZNG010000862.1:0-23370 GCA_027744375.1 Orchesellides sinensis
ATTTTAGTTACGAAATACAAACATAAGTTTCTTGCAATTACCTTAGGTATATGTCGAAGAGTCTTGCATTCTCTGCCATGAAGTATGAACTTTTGTCTTTTCAAATACTGTTGCAAAGTAAAGTCTTGTAATTTCTTGTCTTTGAGAATGTCCCGGTTACAGTATATAATACAATTAGGAAGGATAAACTGTTCAAACTGTTGTACACAAAGGATATGAAGTCGACTTGGAATCGATCCTGGACGTTTATTGCGAACCAATCGAATCGCGTCATTAGCTCGAAGTCTCATGGCATACACTAAATAACAGGCAATTAGCACGCCGGTTCTCCCAAGGCCAGCATGACAGTGGATGGCCACTTTTCCTTGGGATATGGCAAACGACAGTACTTTCACCATGTCCAGCAAGTGAGCAAGGGATGCCTCCGCGTAGTCTCTCCAGGCATAATTATAGAAATAGACTGAAAAAAGGAGTTTACACAAATGTTAGTAATAAGTTTTACCTAAGAAATAAAACGTCTTGATCATCCATTTTTGCCACCATTATCTACAACTTAAATGGGCAAGTTGTCAATTCATTGAGACAATAAAATTGATTAAGACATTTGTACGTGTGGAATATCAAGATAAAAAATCTTCATTTTCCTATTCTGTCCATTATGCCAATGCCCAGGTTTGCGTCGTAGCTACTTTATTTTAATGTTCGTGTATTACCCCGGTTTGTAATCTGCCATTAGGCAATAACGCAACTGTAATTGGTAATTTTAGCAATAGGGAAAGTTTCATCAACATGCAAAAAGTGAAATCAACATAGATTACTATTAACAAGTTCTACGCAACAATTTTTGTGTTTCCTATTAGATGTATTGTTATATACTTTCGGTTTTCTCTGTTTGGCATTGTATACAGAGAGATCATATAAATATGTACATATTAAACTTCTGGACACAGTTGAATAGAATATATGTACAAAATTGCATAGAATATATGTACATTTCGTTATTTACATCCGCCTAACTCATTGTCCGTCATAAAATAGTAACAAACGTTTCGTCATGGGTAGGAGTGAATTCTATGACAAATCCCAATCAGTTTTTCTGCAGCTGTTCAGTTTGTTGAAAACAGAACACTAAGCGCTGGAAAAACACCTAGTTTTGACGTAAGCAAAACCTACTTGTTTTTGAGGCATGTAGAAATTCAGTTCGATTTTGCTTTATACCTGACTATTTCCTACGTTTGCGAAACCCTGTTTATAATAGAAAAAGTCTTGTTAAGTTGTTTGCTATATACAGATTATGATCGTCCTCATGATGTAAGGTATTTTGGATTTGGATGCAAAATAACAGTTAAGCAAGGCTAACTTTCTCAACCTGGGCAGTCTCAATTCGTCATTTCCGTTGAGGAAAACAGGGGAAAATAAATATATTATTATGGAAAAGCAGACCTGAAATAATAACAACACAATAACCTCATGCCTACTCATCCCACCTATGAATATATATTTGTGACGATAACCAAAAATAACTAAGCATCATTGAAAACATAGGTTACTTTCACGTAGGTTAGGAAATATATAAGGAAACCAATATAAACCGCTATTTTATTACGTATGGCTAAAAAGATTGGACCGTCGGCTTACTTCCGTTGTCCATGAGAGCTGTCGGATCGTACGCAAAGCCTCCCGGGTGCAAAGGCGTCAAACTACAACTTGCGTGCTCTCCAGGTACTTCCAGATTTATCACCGACTTGATTCCCATTCTGAAAGGAAAATGGTCCGTAAAAAAAGTTTTTGCTTATTATTAGGTAAATACATATAAATACAAAATAAACTCGTGTACTTAATACAATACATATATATAGCATGCCAAAGCTCATAAAACAGTTATTGTGTGACAAATATATATATATTAAATGCATAGATTGAGTCCGTTCACATGAACTTCGCTTTTTCCACAGTTTACATGTAAATGTATTGTTCACAACTGAGAAATGACGTAAACCGTTAGATTGCTCCAATAGCTGTATTCGTTTGGGAAAGTGCAAGCGGAATTTTTTCTTAAGGTAGAATTTCCAGACAAAAATGCTGAGTCGGAGGAGATGTAAACAACGGTAACAACAAAGTCAAATACTTATTGATTAAAAGGTGCACAAATGTAAAATTGGATAAGATAGGCGTTAGCGAGAGAGAGAGAGAGTTCACGATAAGAATGCGGAAATTCAGATTCTTAAACCAAGGAGAAATCCTTGGCAGGAAGGGTATCATACAACATGTAGCTTGTTTTACATAATATGTACAATGTTCATGCAGGTGATGCTTCACATTCACAGACTGCAAGAACGGCTTAGTCAGAATCATAAGTAAAACATCAATTAGTAATAAATTATTTATTAAAGAGATACAGAAGACAGCAATTGTTACCAAAAGAAACATTTACAATGAATATTTCACAATTTTCTTTCGATACTGGCTTCGTTAAAAACCACCATCTTAAACCATAGTATCGGCCTCAAACCAAACTGCTGGCAATACAATGTTACCTACTGCAAGTAAGTTCTAAAAGTCTTTACTGGTTTATTTATAAATACGTGCTAAAGATTTCATGAGTCAATACTGCGTAGTATAGAATCACCTGAACGTAGTACTCCTTACTTTCTCCAACTATATCCCAGACTCCAACAAATCAATGTGTCACTCATCATGAAATACATGCATGCTACCTATTATACATGTATTATCTTTGCATTATTAAAAAATCTATTTGGTAAACCAAAACCTTTTCAACCAACAATTTTTTGAAAAGTTACCAGCGGTCAACTGGATTCCTATATAAACAGTTCTTGTTACTATTGTCTATTGTTACTGTGCCGAGGAGATCTTAATAAGTAAGTATTATGTCATTTTCTTGTCTATGAAATTTTCTCTACCAATTTAGATTCTATTACCTATACTAATTCTATGTACTCAATTTCTTGTAAATAGTAACGTATGTAGAAAAATAAATGAAATAAAACTCGTTTCAAAGTAAATTTATAATTAAATAATATTTTGCTCACATCAAATATTCTTTTTACATTCAGGTATTTAAGGAAACTCTATTAAAGCCTCAATAATCAATCTATTGGGAAGTAAACAGGTAACAGATGTATTTATGTATGAGGTGTTTTTTCCTGTTAATTGAGCGACACAGAAGATTGACAACAAAAATAAAATGTGTTCAATTTAAGTGGAGTCTGCACAAAACAACTATCACCATACGACAAATTAGTTTAATTTTTCATTTAAGCCATGTACATTTTTGTATCATAGCGTGGCCACGTGAAAGACATTCATTCAGGAAAAACTGTCATATTTTATTGCAGTATTAATATTGAGTATGTGTAAGAAGGAATTCCGCATGTTGTGGTAGTTGCCAAGCAATCGTATGTCTATCTACTGCGTTTTTGTTTACTGTTAAAAGAACCCTTTTCCATAATATTTATGATCCTTTAATGAATTGTCTAGTGATTTGGCAAACTTAATAGGTATAATTTTTCTTTGCGGCAACCCATAAACGACATAATGAACATATTATATAAATAATACGGTTTACATCTTCGTGATTTCTGAGCCTTACAACCCGTCTCATACAGAGTGACTGCATGCTTATTTCACTTAGAGACAGCAGCTAGCCCCACTAACAATGCTGTGGGATATGGGTATTTAATGAATGCTATTTTATCGCATGGTTTGTGTAAGATTACTGGACATCGAATTGCAAATGCATGCTTCCCAGCGTTGTGCAAAAATTATAAAAGGTATCAGAGAACTTTTGGTTATCTTACGTGTTAAATTGGCCGATAACATCGAACTCCTCTATTTGTGGAGTACTCAAACGGGACATGGCGATGATATCATCCGTTATCCTGAAAAGATAAGTTTTGACAGAGAGATGTTTCATGTGTTACCGAAACCACATTAAATTATAATGTAAACAACTGGTGTGCAACGGACTCATCAAAAACAACAACAAATTTAAAATACAACTGGGAATGGACCAATTTCATGTAGTCAAATCTTTGTTAACCAAATGAACATTACAAATTCAGTCTTTGAAAAATGAAAGGCACATTGTATCTTACCAAATAACATGCTTTGTACAATTGGCTTAACACAGGAAAAAAAGAAACTCTTATTTAATTACTTTTTCACACGCTTTTCCAATGTTCGTTGTATAATCATAATATCGACTATTGTCCTGACAAATAAAAAGTTTTTGAAAATAATATACATACAGCTAAACAGTATAAAACTCGATGCAACCGTCAATCCTTTGTTATTTGTGATAAGTTAGGCTCAACTGTTTCCTTAAATACCTGAATGTAAAAAGAATATTTGATGTGAGCAAAATATTATTTAATTATAAATTTACTTTGAAACGAGTTTTATTTCATTTATTTTTAAGCTAAACAGTATAAAACTCGATGCAACCGTCAATCCTTTGTTATTTGTGATAAGTTAGGCTCAACTGTTTCCTTACCAGTGCGAGTAAACTCCATTTATAGCACAGGCATCGGCACCCCAAAACGTAGCCGACTCATACTTACACCTCTTGCCTCCACAGAACACAGTGCACTGGAGTTGAGGTGGAGCAACACGGCGCAACCCTTCGGAAAGTTTATTGTAATGCGACTGTAAATTAATGGGTTCATTAGAGTTCCCCACAACACTCCCTGGAACTGT
This sequence comes from Orchesellides sinensis, assembly GCA_027744375.1. Classification (NCBI taxonomy): domain Eukaryota; kingdom Metazoa; phylum Arthropoda; class Collembola; order Entomobryomorpha; family Orchesellidae; genus Orchesellides; species Orchesellides sinensis. The sequence continues at coordinate 4,720 of JAHZNG010000862.1, forward strand.
GAAGTCATCCATGGATAAAAAACAACAGTGTTCTCGTGGACACAACCGACAACTTTGCAACTGTTTTCGAAGACGAATCTCTTTTGTAAAATACTACTAGTTCCGTTGGCAAGAACGGAGTACTTTCTATGGAAACTTAACCATTCATCATGTATTATTCTATTTTTCTTGTCACAGTTCGTCAACAATGTGAATAAGGTAGTTTCCCTTGGAGCACTTGGTACTTATTGCAGCTATGAGCTGCATGCACTTTTCATTCTGCTTGCTTTCTCCATTCCGTACACAAACTTATGGCGAAGCTTTCACTAGAGTCTATTCAGAGCCAAGAAAAAAATGTTAGTCACATGGAGATAATTACACCTTGACAAGCTTCTTCACATGCTTTCCTACGTCGTTTCCAGCGAGAACTAACGTATTTATACTATTCGTTAACCCACTAAAAATCGGTCCATAGTCAGCCATAGAGAAAGCAGTTAAAACCAAACCGGAAACACACAGACACTTGACACGTATACGTTATAAAAACTGATTGGTTGTAAATTTTGAGCACAAAGAAGTAAATACCAGAATTAGCCAATAAACCGAAGGAAACTACTGTGGTTAAAACCTGTACTTACTTGCAATACTTTACTTTTCCTTGAGAGCGAGGAACTTTAATCACTTTAAGATACATACGAGTAAACTTCTGAAGGGATATTATTTAGAAAAATATTCATACACGGAAAAGTCTGGGTTCACGAGTCAGTTGAACGTTTTATTTTCTCCAGACGAACTTTATGGAGACTTGATGTAAACCAAGCGACAACAAACGACCGACTGTAGATAAATAACTAGCGGTGAGCTCTCCCGTGTTTCATGTCGTTGTCCATCAGTCAGTGAAGTTTAATATATATATGCATGACATTACATGCTTTCACTGTCGAGTAGTTTTCCATAGCGAGTCTTTACATTCGCGAAACGTACATGTGAACATACATGATATAATGTAAGGTTCTTTGAAAACACATGGTCAAATATATGAATACGACGGCCAGTAATATCAGTAGTCAGTTGGTAAAATATTATACCAGTTCAGTTGTAATATATAGTAGGTTACTTGCAAACTAAATAAAGACAGCTATTACAAGGATGAATACCCGAAAAACGTGGACAGCAAGTCTTCTCCTTGCCTCGTACTACTACTATTATCACTACTGAGCTTTCACAACTTTTACCTAAACCATATTACTCCCCTGCTTTCTCCATTGTAAGCTATGTATATTACGCGTATGTATCTATTTGTCAATTATATTATAGTATAACCAGTTTGCTCCTTTGACACCGGTGCGGTGGCCGGTGTGGTGTACATAGATCCATGAAATACGTATATATTTTTCAGAGAACGAGACAGACTCTAGGCAAAAGTGAATAATATGTGTTAGTATTTTTTGCTAGCTCATTTTGTCATGACAGAAAATTACAAGCGGATTGGAAATCAATATTGCTGCTATTTTCCTTTATTAGTATAGAACATTCGTTTTTCGTTGCTGTACATGTATAGTCAACTCTTGTTTCCCTTTTGGTGCTCAGTCAGTCGCTAGAGTTTTCTGCCTGAAGGTCTTCAATTCCATTTCGCGACATACGACACTGGAATAGTAAAAAAACATTTAATACGTGTTTACATTACGTATGGACATATAGTTTGTACAAATATCGCTTTATAAGCTAAATGCTGCTCGAAGTATGTTTAAGTGGTGGAGGTGATGAAATGAAGTATCTTTTTTCTAGTGTATGTTGGTTATATGGATTGTAATGATATGTTTCTTAGTCCATTATGGTTAGCTTTCGGAATGGACGATCCAGTTATGACCCGTAATTTAAAGTGTGTGGTGGCTGTTGTTGAGCAAACGTTGTAAAAATTACAACATGCTGAATATTAAAAGCGTCATTTACTTATACGTTTTTATTGAAGTGAGGTGGGAACTGGGAAGACAGTTTTGTGACAAAATGATGATAATATATCTATGTATTAAAGGTATGGCGCTTGCGAGGATATGACTCATCATTTGGTTTTTGAAAGTTACAGAATGTGTGAACAAAGTTATGTGTTGGCATCACAATTTTAACACTCAAATTTAATAGAATTTACTAGAAATACAATGCTTTGTTGATCATATAAGAATAAGATATAGAAGGTAATATATGGATATTTACAGATACTTACACATAAATATAAGGATAAACATATTTGTATGCATATCGGACATATGTTCATTTTAATTTTGTTCACAAAATAATATCTGTTTAGGAATTCTTGAAATTACGATACCGATACGTGTAAATACATCCATGTATTTTATTGGAAAGTCCATGGTCCTTAGAAATTCTTTTAAGAAGAATAGAAAATTCGATTGGCATTTACTACAACTCGGCGGAAGTAGTAAGCTAATCGGTTGTCGATTGCTTACATCTTATGTATCAACATTTTTATAGAACCTTTCGGTTTATCATTTGGATGTCAATAGCAAGCATAATGTATCCATGGAAAATCATACTTGAGATGAGGATGTAATTCATAAGAGTTTGTTAAAAAAGTATGGAAAATTTTAGAGAAACTAAGGGGGAAAGAACCTCGAAACTTCCAGATAAAGGACCTCCCATGTTATCATAAGTAAATGAACTTTAATCTAGTACGGCTCCTTATGAGCTTGAAGCTCGTTTAGCTTAAGTGATGTGTGTGTGACTAGAATGCATCCTATATGAGATATCATAAGTAGGCACTTATAACGTGGGCTTTCACAATCAGTCAAAAGTCGGTTTCCTAACCTAGGGCTTTTATTTAAATGAAATGACTTCCCCATTTGTACAACCGGATTATCTCAAATTATCTTGAATGACTGTAATCACGTAATAAAAAAAGCCTTATAAAACTATAGTCTAATATTACCAGCCTTTCTCCTTAACTTCACTGACAAAATACGCAAGAAATGTTAGGTATTTACGAAATTTACGTGTTTCTAAAGAAATGTTCATGTTTACGGAAGTCAAAACAACAAAATTATCCGATAATAAAAACACTAATGACAATGTAATCCGATAATCAAAAGGATCAATACTGAGAACTGCAAACTTATCTTGCATGCTATAACGCGTGGCACTATTTTTACTTACCTCCATGTTCAGCATTCTTTCCAAAACAAGTCATTTGTTCTGACAGAGTTATTGCTTCATGATAATGTTTCTTTGATTCATTTACGAAAACGGCAACCCTTCTTGGAACGGCAATATAGTATAAATACATGACAAAAAAATTAAATGAAGTGCAGTCCTTCTTAGAGTCGCTATATGTACATGCGGAATGAATGAAATGCAATCTAAATCTTTCACGGTGACCTTGTGGACCATCAAAGGCATTGACTAAGTAAACACACGTGTTGGTATTTAAGCATGTAGTAATTTGCTGTCATTTGTGATGCTCATTTCTATGCAACATTTGCACGTATTCGTCATCTTCAATAGACTGATTGCTGTATGTAAAAAATTATACGTGGGAAAGATTCTGAATAATAAAGTATTCACAGTAATAGGCTTTGATAATTTTGAATAAAGGGTTTATTGATTTATTCATGAGTTATTAAGATTCATATTCTCAGCACACATTAACATATTATGTATGTGCTAAGTTTTGTACATACAGAACCAATTTACAGTTTATTTTACACTCGTTCGCACGTTCACGCTAAATATTTTTATGTATTAGTAATACCATCTTTATTATTTGTATTTGTATTCTATTTGTCATGCATGTATACACACACGTAAAAATGTATTATAAAGTAAGCGTAAGGATTACCAAACTACTGGCTAAAGATGCAGATTAATCGATGTTTTAATATAGTAACAATAATTGATTGTTTCTGGTTACTGATGATTGCAATTGATTACGACGTTTTGATTGTATTTGTTTCGTTATTTGCAATATGTATTAACCTAAAATTGCTAACATACAATATAAATGACGATTCTTCATTAAATTAATATTTTTCCTTGCTACCTCAACACTTCTAGGAAAAAGACAACCGCATAATCATAATGTAACAGTTGTAATAAGAAGTACAGCAGTTAGTAATCAATGTATATCAATGTTTATACCTATGTCTACTCTGAATCATCTTTGTTTAAGTATGGGATACATAATATCTAAATGGAACTTGTTTCATTCCACATGTAAGCGTCTGGGATTCTTCTGTTATCAGGAACACTAATAAAGAAGCGTAATGTTTTCTTTCATTTCTACGTTTTACATAAGCGTACGTATTTCTGGCTGTGTGATATCCACTGAAGATCATCGTATATTATGAATTAAAAATGGTTGGATGGAATACAAATATTATTCAACCTGAATATATGTAATATGAATATGAATATTAAGTATACAGTCGATTTGATAGTTCCTTCTAAACAAAGCGTATTGGTCTCATTGAGGGGTTCATAAACATATCTAAATGTAAGAATCAATGACTAAATTACCTTAATAAACTACTGTAATGTATATATAAACCATTTATGATAATATAACCTTAAAATATACTACATCATACCACCTGGTTTGACCAGCGCTACCTGTAGCGGCGTGTTTTTGTGACGATTAAGTCACCCAAACAAAGGAACAAGTGACGTTTTAAAAATATCTCGTTTTAGTTTCGTTTTCATAGCATCAAACATTAAATTCGGTAAAATCTTGATCATAATCTGAAGAAAAACTGGTAAACTATAATCTATCAGCAAACCATCCTCGTATGACTTTCTATTTAAAGGTAAACTGTATGATTTTCATTGTCACCCAAAAAACTGCTACTCTAATAACGAAAGTTTTATTATATCCTGGTAGAAAATTCATTCACCATTCATGATTTTCCCTCTAGATTTGTACAGTTTTTTTTATAAACTATGTCTGCATGTCTTATATTCAGCTTATTTAAAAACTTCATTATAATTGGCTGTATCACAATATGGGAAAGATTAATATATTCGAAATTGCAGTTTGATGATTGTAATTTTTAAGTATTCCAAGCAATGTGTTCATGGTACATTGATAGGCTATCAAGTATACCGGTTAACTTATGCAAGAGAGGAATTTAGTGGCGTTTAACCTACGTCTACAAAAACTACCGTTAATACACTAAACTACAATAGTAAATTGTTGTATGATTGTACCGTAATAAACGTAATAGTGATTGTTGGGTCATTATATTTGTAAATAATAATAATCTAAGGTAATACTATCCAAATTTTGATCTGGTTTCCACCTTACTCGTTTGTTGATTATATATAAAGCAAAATCAATACTTGAAGTGTTAATATGGTGTAACATATGTAACTATATTATGAGTTCCATATTTGTAAAAAACATATCGTATAGGTAATATATTTTATGGTTCAATAGTAATTTCTTGATTACTATAGTAAAAATGATTGTATCTGTTATTGTTATTATTTTCAGCAACCCTTCGAATAATATGATATTGTTCTCCTTGATTGTCATACGGTTGCTTCGTCATCTCATTTCCGTCAGCAATTAAATGTCCACTCTCATCCGCATGAAACTTTTTAAACATACCATTACTCCCATGAAAAGTTGCATATTGGTAGTCCAACGGCCTAGTTGGAGTTGTAGCGTCGGTCGAGTCATTAGAAAAATTTACAAAAGTACCATTGTTAGTGTCGTTAATTGATGACACATCGTCTTTGAAACTTGGGCTAGGGCTATTAGAAGCTGAACTGGCCATCACAAGCACGGATGGTCGAACGGTATAACAAGATTCAGACCGAGGACTGGTTGCAATTTCGTCATACTTAATGTTCCCATTGTTATCAGCATTACTAGACACAAACTGATGGGAGTCAACAGTATTCTGGTCATTACTCTCTTGTCCACTCATATAGTTAACGTAAAGGTTATACTGATTGTTATTATCACTAGCAGCGACATTTCCATCTCCGGCGTCTCTCGTTGCCCCAACCAACTCCCCTTGCTCACCACATTCACCTTGTGTGGAGGTAGACATTGGTGACTGGCTTTCCACATTATGCTCTTCACATGACTGTTCTAATGCTGCCTCCAGCCACCTCCGTTTTAGCTTGGTTGGTTTGCTATTTCCGTGATGGTGACGAGAATTTTCAGATGACCAGTGTGACTGAGAGGATTTTGGTGTGGTGAGGCCATGATGAGCACGAATGCAATTACTTTGAAAACTAACCCTCATTGGCGTCACTTGGTTAACTAAAGAAGGTCCACTTGGTAAAGCACTGTTCCCAGGATTGCTGGGTTGCGTAACTAAAAAGCTTTGATTTGCATAGTACCGTTGCTTCGTCTCAGGGTCAACATACACGTTCTCATCGGTAGCCCCTGGAGAGAGTTGGCAGTTGGTAATGTTGGTTGTTTGTGACTGGGGCGTGCTACAGTTTACATTTCGATTACCTGCAGCACATATTATGTTGTCTTGTTTGTCTCTTGGGGCTGGGGATGAGATTACAGAAGAGGATCGTTTTCCTGCTCCATTAGAAATTACTGTTTTCGTGGAGGTGGAGGCGGTTGATGGATTAGCTTTTGGTCTTTTGGTATTTTCTTCCTCGTGGTCAATAATATCAGATTCCGAGCTGTGGGAAATTTTCCCTGATGTACGCTTTTTAATTTGACGTGGCTTAGGAGATGGTGTGACCACAGCTTTGGCTGCTAATTCCCTTTCCTTCCTATACCTGAAAATTTAGAAAATCCTCTTATAAGTTTATTTGCATGTCTTTGTAGAAGAAACGCATAATCCGCAGAAAAAGCTTGTGTCATTAATTGATAATAATTTTCTCATAGCAAAGTATCTAGCATGAATGAGTGATAAATGACAATGCTTCCTAATCCTCAACATTATCACAACTTTATACTAATACAAACATCTGCTCTAACATTGTGGTTAAAAAGGTATATATACGGATACATATGCATTTTTATTGTATTCTCGCTGGGTTTAGAACCTCATTTAAATTTAAATATCCAGCATTCAGTCGTTCTTACTCTCATTCATTCCATTTGACATTTTAAGTCTCTATAAACATATAGGTATTCCCAATCTATGGTAAATCTCTTTCAGAACCTTCAACGAGTGTATCGAATTAGCCTGTAAAACTGAATGTCTGATAAGCTTAGTGATTGATAAGTTATTTGGAGTGGCTGGTGCTGGTATCACAGAGAATTTTGTTGTTACCTGCGTCGCCTTGTATTATATTAGGTATGTGGACACCACAGATATGACCACCGGATGTTAATATTTTGAGATAAGCCGATATATGATGGAGATTCCCCATATTGTGCTTTTCCAGCCTCCACATTCACAACTCGTGGACAATTTTATGCAAAAGTACAAGAACTAGTTGCTTTTCGAAGGGTCTAGGCAGACTTTGGCTAGTTTTGTATGAATAATGTACTTGCTACATATTGCATGCTGTGAAGCAAGTGGTTTTTAACATTCAACTGTACTGTTAATACCCTTAATTTTTTTGATATTTTTTTCCTTTCATAAAATGTTTAAATATCCATTCCACTTTACAAATGTTTCCTTTGCCTTTCATATCTAAAGTTCCACTTTGTGCATCATTTAACCATATATACAGCGTATAACTTCAAATGTTTGAATGAATGAAAAAGGTCCAATATAAATTTACATACAAGAATATCCTATTGAGCACGAAAAGTTAGCTTATTCTTATTCTTACGTTAAGGAATATGGAATTGGTCAAGGTCATGTCCTACAAAACCAACTTTCAGCAAAAAACCTTCGGTCAGTCTATTGGATTTTTTCATTACCTTTTTAAAAATATATTGCAAAGATAGATTAAAACAGAAAAATATTTCCACATGGCGAGAAAAAACATGCGGGTATTTGATAAAACTCTATTACAATCTAAAAACTCAATTAGTTTCCGATGATGAAAATTTCTGAGACTACACGTTGTAGTCTACAACTTTTTAGAAACAGGAAAATAAGATCATTAACCTGTGATTTATGTATGAAGCATCATAAACGATTTTTGTACACACATAACAGCAAATAACATAGGTACTTCAGTATTTAATGAGTTTACGGCTTGTGTTAAATGTTGTATATGTGGAGCCAGCCAAAGATAATAAAATAATAACTCAAGTGGGTGGAGGTGGAGTTAAATTTAATTTACCTAACACAAAATTACGGAGGGGGTTGGCTTAGCCCAGTCTAAAACATTTTCCATGATTAAAGGCACAAATTGGCAGACACATGATTCATCATTATATTGTGATTTGTGATCTACTATTATCACATCCAATATTTTACAGCGTCAACAATCTAAGCAAACAAATCTGATAGAATGCACACTCCCTATTACCGATAGAGATTTAATGCAGGAAAATTTGTGTAAAAATAGCCTACATGATGTTAATTCTTACGTATCAAGCACACAACAAAATTTAAAAAATAACAAAAAATATTTTTACCTTTCCAACCACTGCTGAATTTGCTCCCCTTGCGCACCATCATTGGCGATAACGGGCCGAAGGACACAATCATTGGATCTCTTCAGCATCGCGTCGGGATGGTTTGGACAGTGACGATTTGCATGGGTGAAACGCACAGTGCATCTGAAGGACATTATTTAAAAAACCGTTATCAAAATTTTGCTTTTTGTTATTTGACAACAGAAAGTTGAGTTCATTTTATATATATGAGGCATTAAATGTATATATTCTATGTTTGCAGATAATACAAAAATGTGTGTAGTGTTTTGCACTGAAAGAAGCTTAATAAATGGCTGAACTGATTGCATCGAAGTCCATGTTTTTCTCAAATAAGAGGATTTGAATCTACCTGATTAGATCAGTCAAACTGAATGTAACAGTGCATTGTAAATACGATATTTGTTGAACTTTCATTTGCTTATTATATCATATGGTGCAAGTTATCTGTTTTTTTATATAAAAGTCACTGCTCTTCAAAGTAAAAAGGATAATACAGACTAAAAAGGTGAAGGATTGTCGCCAAAAGTTTAAAAAGGGTATTTACCCTTTACGTCAAACTAAATCAAAGAATAAAAAATTAAATAGAAGGGAAGCGACAGATTAAAACCAACATCTGAAGCACCTTCTTCCTCCTCCTCAGTCATATAGCTTTTGTGAATGCTTTTCTAAATTGTATGCATTTCCTGATTCAGTAACGCAAATATTATTTAAACTGGGGGGAAAACCAAGGATTTAAATGGGAACTTTTCTAAGGAAGTTATATTCTATTCGTCATGATATTTACTTGTAAATGTATGCAGTTTAGGTGCTCCATTTAAATGGGATTCAAATGCAATGCCAACTTTTTAAAAACTTAAAATTAGGAAGTAAAGAAAAATACGAGTTTTACATACCCTTGATGGGAGCAGACAAAAGGTTTCTCGCCAGCATGAAGTCTCTGGTGCGTCTTTAGTTGACCACTTTGCGTAAATGCTCGACCACAATCGGGAAAATCACAGACGTACGGCTTCTCACCAGTATGCGTCCTCAAATGAGCCTGGAGTGATTTCTCTCTTGGAAACACGCGTCCGCAGTAGTTGCATTTGATGGAGCTTGGTGAAGCGGTACCTTGCATGATGAGACTCATGACAACATCCGATCTAGGCCTTCCCCTCCGCTTGTCGGATTCGGAGTCTGGACTCTGAGGTCCACTAGAACATTTCGGGCTGGAGTCCATTATAATAGTTTCCAACCAGTCGTCGCTAGACTGAGTTCTTGTCCTATGACCAGTATTAGATTCGCTTAGCACTTCAGGAGTTGGTGATGAGTTGCTGTTGACTCTTTCTGTGACAGTCGTAAACTGTTTGACAGGTTTGGTAGATTGTTTGGATGAAAGATGAGTTTGCTGTTGTTGATGCTGATGATGATTCTTCGTCTGCTTATTAGTAATCATAATAATATTATCGGATTCGGAGTCGGTGCATGTTACTGTTATTAAAGGTGCAACATGACTGGAGTCGGCAGCTGCTGAAACGCTTGTAGTCTGCTTATTGAACATGTCTTATTTAGTAGTCGTAACTGGAGATTGATGATGATTGTATAGGTATGTCATATGTATGCAGTAGACGCAGCCAGAACAACTGTAAAAATCTGACTTATCTGTCATAAACAAAAATACATAAGAATATTAAATGTAAAATGAAGGTGATACAAGTGTAGTGTTAGTAAAGTACAAAAAAAAGTTTGCCCATGTCATTTACTGATTTAGTGATGTTTATTGTGAATTATGAAAAAAGTCCTTTTTTATTTAAGGCATATTTTTATCAGCTTAGTTAGTGTCTGAAATATATTTATGCATGACATATTCATGTAAAGACATACACAGGCATGCTTTTAGTTTCTATAATGTGCATTCGGACACTACATGCATAAATACCAAATGATAATATGTTGGCGATGATCTATTTATTCGGTTAAATGTATTGACTGTGATGGTCGTCTCAACCAAATACATAAAGATTTTGCTGGACGCAGTACACAGAAAAAATCACTTGAGATAGACTAAAATGTTAATAGCAATTTATACAGTGCACTCATGTTGATAGCATTTTTAAGCCCTACATCCGACCAACTGAACAATTAAAAACAAGGAATATCCTTCCTAACCATCCGTCCCATGCTGAGTATCTTTGTAGTATTATTACAATAAATTTTGTTTTTTTTTCTTTAAACTAATCCACCCTCTCACATTCATTTTTATGTATTGGTAGTCCTCTCTCATGCCTGGAAAAGATGACAATATACGAACCAATGAAAAAACTTTAAGTGATATCGGATTTAATTAGCCTTTATCGTGATCCAAACTTCTTAAAAAATAATTCTTTCTACACCCAATGCAATCCACGGAAAAATTTGTTAAGGAATGGTGATGGTAGTGCCAGTCACATTCTCACATTTAAGGACATATTATATGGCTTAATCATATTTTGGGAGGAAGGGATGGATTAGTAAAACAAAAATATTTTTTTAAATCAGAGTCAGTCAGTAGATCAAACTAATTTAACATTGCTTTTCATTATGGCTTTTTGTATCCATTTCCAACTTCTTCATAAACCTATCCTGCTAGAAATCCGTGAAGAAATATTGTACCTAGAATACACACCCTGACTCTGAAACCTCAAATTTTATATCATTCCATTACTATTTCATTTTCATTAAAATTTTAACTCTTCCACAGAAACAAAGCCATAACGGGCTATGGCTATACTACCGCCCAATAAGAAGCAACATTTAAAAATTTAAAATCGGCAAACTTAATAAGGAAGTTCCTTCCTGACCCATTATAATTTCTTGAGCGATCAAGGGTACTAAGGATGAAGGAGGACCAAGGTAACATATATTATTATCAATGTTCTATGTATGTATATATTTGTACAATGCAAAAGAACTACATATATGCAAGAAACAAAACAAATTTAGCCAGACACTCCAAGACAAAGAGACGACAATTTACGCACAATTGTTATGTACCTAAAAGCGCTTAATTTTTTGCAATAGCCTGGTTCTCCGTCTGACACACATTTTCTAAGTCAGTGAATACATTTTCACATGCATATGCATCGTACATAGTCAGAGTCATTCTCAATTTCATGTAAATACATTATCTTACAGTAATATTTTATGAAGAAATAGTCTGCAAGATTTTTTTTCCATTTCCATCACATCAAACCAAAATTCAACCAACCACGCAACTTCTTGTCTCACAATAAGAGAGGCTGGATGAGCCCATCCAGTTTAATTTGCGAATTTGTATAAAGATGCATGAAAGAAAGAAAAAATGCTTATATGCCATGTGCGAAAAAAATCACGATTGTGCTATCCCCATAAAATTGTTTTGTCCAAGGGCAAAATGTTGTTGCAAACGCGCTCTAATACATATGTGCATATATATGCTTATACCATTTTAATATATGAATTTAGTGGTTGGTGGTACTTACAAGTCATCATACATAACAACGAGACGACATTAATTTTCTAATGAGTATAGGTATTTTTGCGGTGGTGGTTTGTTATATTACAGCATAATAACAATGTAATTTATATACATACATAATGCAGACAAAATCTGAAGGTGATATTTTGGTGTATGATGTTATCATGCATGATATTCTTGTACTAAGGATTTACTCGTTTGCCCTGCAAGCAGATGTGCGTCTTGCTTGGGGTTTTTTTCTACTTCTTAAGATCAAAGAAAGACATAAGGGCGGGCGAGGGTTGCTGGGTTCTGAAGAGCTGTTCACAGTCAACATCACAGGATCACATTTCTTGTGAGAGGAAAAGTGCCTCAAAAACTCGTCTTAGCGAAGGATGGTAACCCTAAATGTTGCTTGGGATCTTGCAAACGGTCCGTTTGACTATGGGCGCGAGACTCATCACAATGCATGTGAGATGCGGGAGGACAGTGTTTTCTTTTATAACAAAAAAAAATTCACCACAGGTTGGTTGGGAGATGGTGATACGCATGGGAGAACACTGTATGATATTATGAATGATAAAGGGTTACATATGGCATGGCATGGAATGATCAAGTATGAAAAAAACAGGTATTTATTGTTTTCCGTTTTATGACAACATCCTCTTCCAAACTTTTTAACGGATAGATAAAATGCTGTAAGCATACATTTTTTCTTGTAACTGATATTTCCGATTTAGGATTGGGATTCTTGTTTAAAATGAAATGGAAATCTGGAAGGATTTTAAAAATCATTTAAAAGTCAGCAGGATTCCTTCGGATTGTTTTAAAGGACCAAAGGACTTTTTCAACCCCCTACCTATGCTACCTTAATACCAGTACGCCCCACATGAAAACCTTTCTTAAGCCGATGATGGGTACATGATGCGTATTTATATACTATAATCAACCCCGTTATGTAAAACTACCCTTGCATTCCATCCCCCATTCATTTATCTTCCCAAAATCCATTCCCGTTGGGAAGTTTGTTTTGCATGAGTAAGTACAGAATGGCGGGCTGAAAGTCTTCATGTAGATATGCACTATTGCATAATATGTAAATATAAACAGACAAACAGAAGGAAACTTTCACTTGCAATGATGATATTAAAATTCAAACTTTATTTTAGGCATGCTTATCAGTATCTGCTTATCTCTGTCAACCTTATGACTTTTAATCGCAACTTGTGTCAACTTCCTTGTACTGTTAAAGCAAGAGCAACGTTCACAGGAGCAGATTGTTTAATTTTTTAAAGCAAACTTGTATCTGGAATCGCTTATCAATGTATACTTTCATGCATACAAGAATGCAAATAGTTCAACAACTTTTTAAGTCCTTGCACAAGACTATTACTTATGAATGAATAGGATCGTTAAAGATTTCGTTATTATTCTCATTTAAATCCCAAAAGATAAACTCCGAATCCTTGTGTCACAATGCCATTTGAATGATAATGGTGATTTAAAAGTTTATCATCAACGCAATAGTATTTCTTCCTTTCCTAACTGCAATCATTAAAAGCGCGCATTATACCATAGTAATAACCATAACCATACGAATAGATGATGAATCGGGGAATTGTGATAAAAGGCATTTATGTCATATGCACCCTAACACTTTACACTTTACTTGGGCATTTCCGTTAATCCTTATGTAACTCGTTTCAGTCATGTTACAGACTGAACCGCCTAAAAATTGTAATGAAAAAAGGATTATTTCCACACTTACCACTTTTCCTTTCCCACGCAATGGGATTTTACTCCTTCATCTTCCTCCTCTTAAATTGTCAAGTTTAATGTAGTTTAATGTGATTAGAGAGCAAACGCACAACTTAAAACTTATCCATGAAAATATGCCGATCACATGGAACTTTATGGCCTTTTCATATCCACAACTTTACATAAAACCGTTACACTTAAAAACACTTGTTGCATCTTAAAAACCGTTGTACTTTTGTAAAATCTCAATGTATATCCAGTGAGTTTTGTAATTTAAGTAATAAGCGTAATAATTATATTCTGACTGAACACAAGTATAAAAAACCAAAGAGGTATGAAACACATTTAAAAGTGATCTTTAATCATATTGATGCTTTTTCAGGATGGATAGGAGGAAGAGAGGTACGGGAGAGAAGTGAAAATGCATGCAAGCCCGATGAACGGTCGAAAACAAGTGTGTGTATGTGTGCCTTAAACCTGAAACCTTTCTTCATCTCAAGAGAATAGATAAAAGATAGAAAAAGTGCACTTGAGAAAAACCGTCTTTACTTGCTATACATACATAATAAACTATACCTCCAAAAAAACCCCATTGAATGATATTGTAATGATGAGGACTACCCCTATAGTGTACTGTACACATGTGTATATATAAAATGTCTTATACAATCAGTGAACATTAAATATACCTATGTACAAACAAATACACATACCTATACATACGTTTGCAGCGTCTAGGTACAGATGAGAAATTGGTGTGTGCACTTTAACAAAACATACGGTGCAAGTGATAATGTTGATGGTGATGATCTTCACGAGGTGGTTTCGTCTGTTGGAGGATGGATGGATGGATTTTTGTATTTTGGATAATATAGGTCCACTTAATGGAAGGATTTTGAAAGGAACTGAACTGGTGGTATTATAAAACTTTGTCCAACTGACTCCTCTTCTACTTCTTCGTCTTCACCAATGCAATGCCACTTGTTCGAATAATGTATTATCTTGAATATAATATGTATGTATAATATGCTATGCGCTCCATTAGGGCACACGCTTCAAGCATCTAATTCATCTATCACCTAAATATAAAGTTGCAAGGGTCTCACTCATCCTTTCTGCATGCATAACATTAGATCTTTGAATATTTTTTCTGTGAAACTAAACAAAGTGTAATGTGCAAACATGAGTGTGGTTAAAAAATGAAAAGACGCTTTAATGAATGTAGATAAGATTACATGGATGATTTCTGCCAGTATGGAGAAGTTGTATGAAAATTATGAAACAGTGGCAAAAGGAGGGAATATCAGTGTGCATAATGTTCATGCAATGTAATGTGTACATACAAAAGATATATAAAGAACCCGTCAAAAATGTTTGCGCAATGTGTATGCATGTATACTTTGTATAAAAGTACGTTTTAGAGGTTTAGAACGTTTAAAAAATAAATGGTGTGTATGGGAGAATAATATGTGTTTCTTGTGACAATGAATAAGAATGTGTCCTCTGTTATCTCCAGAGAGAATATATAAAACACGTTTTGCACCCATGCATGATTTGCTTTTTGAACAGAATAGAATAAAAAGGAGAACGGAAAGACTTTAATTTTTTCTGCATGTTGCTAGGTTAGTTTACATGGATTTGGTGGGAGAATGAATGAGATCATCTTTATCATATCTTTGTACATCCTAATGAATTGCCAAATGTTGTGAATTCTCAATTGAGTATGTATGATGTGATGAATGATGTTTAGAGAGGGAGAGCTGAGGACCAAGTGGACAAAACTTGCTGCAGGTCGATAACATTTCCATAATGAAGTTTTTAGTATATGTCCATGATGTCCATTCAAAGTTTCATTGGAAGATAATAAAAAACCAAAGGAATATATATGTGTAAATTTGTCGCTGGGTCCTTTGCATATTGACTACACGGATTTCATCAAATTAAACATGTATGAACGTATATACATAATGTTATGTTCCATCATCAATGACATAAAATGTTTCTGGATAAGGAGAGGATCTTGTATGTAACTAACTACGTTACGTATAAAATTAAATGTTCACAGTTGACTAAAAGTGGCTGTGGCGGTGGTGATGATAACATGTGCTCAATATTTCTCGTCTTCGGCATGTCTACGTCTACTACACGCTTTCGCAATAAATGCTGATACTGAACTAATGATCTGAGAAAAAGTTAACGTTCACCATACAGTTTTTTACTTGCATGCAGATGGCTTTCGCCATAACTGCTGACACATAAAACACACGCAAGATAAGTAAGTGACAGTAAAAGCCTGTCTTGAAAACCACTGTTCCAGTAAAAAGATTTTTAATAAATTAAAGGCTGTGCTATTTAATTTGATGGATTTAATTTTTTCAATAGAAAGCTGAACACCGGCAAACGGTGCCAGAAGATTGCATGGAAAAAAGGTATTGTGTAAATTATATATAACAAATCCATTGCGTCTGTCAAAAAGTTGCTCCTCTTTAAACCACCATTTTCTGATCTTATATGAACACATGCCATGCCAAACTAAAGCAGGGGCACTTGCGGAAAGTTTGGGATGTAATTATTAATCAAACGAATCATGCTTCTAAGAATCCCTTTTTCATAAAAATAAATTAGCTATCCCTCCCGAATGGATTAAGTGGTCTACCTTGGAAAAAAGATGCAATTTTTAACAAACAGACGGAAAGACACAAAACCAAACCAAGTTTTTTTTTTGCTCTCTCAACAATGCTAAATCATGTGGTATACTCATAATCAGTTCTATTCTAGCCGCTCAAACAAGTCTTTGTTACAGGATGAAGGTCTCTTGATGAAGAAAACATGATTATCATGATATTTGCTGACTGTGTGCATAAGATATTTTCTCTAATCGCGTTTTATCCTCAATCTTCTTCAGCAACATTTCATCGTCAACTTTTTTTGTTCTTTTCTGTCTGCCGGAGTGAGAAGAGCACGTTATATTTTTGCAGGTTGCTTTTTTATGTTGTTGTTTCTCTCTCTTTGAGAAACTGAATTCAGGCAAGCAGAACAGTTTTTGCAGTTTGCCATATGGCAGACTCCAGAAAAATTAAACTGGCTGAAATGCTTCTATAAATATGTGGTACATATACATTAATACGTATGTGTGACTTGACTTACTTTAAAAAAGTGCATCTTCTTTTACCCATTAACAGAAGTATAGCATCATTATGAGTAAATGTCTGTCCATTTGTATTCTGGAGTGAGCAGATGCAAATATCTTTTAAATAATGTTTCTTCTGCAAGTTTCTTTCAAGGTTTCTCTCTACAGCGTCATTTCGGTTTTTGATGCTTTTACGTCTTTTTGCCATGCATAAATACATCGATATCTCGTGCAAATGAAATTTGGTTATATACATACATTTGTACATAGTACATATTCATATGAAATGTTGTTCAAAAGGATTGCATTTTATAATGTAAGTGCACATTCACATTGTCTACAAAATGTATCGCATGTCATGCTCGTCTCTAATTCTGACTTATATATTTTGTAATTTACAGATTAAAACTTCCTTTTGTGTTAGAGTAAAAAATTGATAACAAGTAGCTTTTACCATGAATCCATCTGGCTTTTTGCAAGATCATCTCTGTTCATTTTATGGTAGCATTTTATATATTATTTTACGTCCGAGTTTAGCTTTAGACATTTTCTTATGATCAATTTAAGAGAACGGTAATTTTTTGCAGATGATCATTTTCTCGTGCTATAGTTATTTGCAGTAAACAGCATGCAGAGATAAACACACATATTGCTAATTAGGGTTTCTTTGTAGTCATCATCCAAATCTGAAATAATTTTCCCGTTTAGTTAAAATGGACCATCTGCTGGATATTCTTTTTTGCCCTTTTTATTCATATTTTTCATTTTATAAAAAGGCTACGGCTTTTTTACAAGCAGCTTAATTTCTTTTAAACAATTTCGAACTGCGGAGTTGAGTTATTATTATCCTGCAATAAGCCTGATGTCACATTTCTTGATCTTTAAATTAGATGAAACTAATTTTAAATGTTTATAATTTACAATAGAGTATAGATAGATGATTTACAGTTTTTAATGATAAATGACTTAAAATGGACGCACAGAAAACCATACAGTAAATGTTCTAGGTAATAGTTACAGTGTCTGAATAATAAATAATTTTACCAGATTGCATGGACATGAATAATATTCACGCTATTTCTTTTCGGTCATAATCATAATTAGGCCTCAAGCTATCTCTTCTAAAGGCTGCGTTTTAAATCACGTTTCCATTTTCGGTTTTTAATAAATAAAAATTATATACTGGCTGTTTTGTTGTGGGAACTTTGGGAACAATTTCAGACTAGGCGAAAACCTCAAGAAATCAAAATTGGTTGAATTCATGCATCAAAGATCACTTTTATGGCAAACCATTCTCGATGTATTTCTGCAATCATAGCAAACTTAGCAAACAAGCGTTTCACAAAAAATTCACAAAGAAACATCAAACTTACATGTAAACATCCCATTTCATTCTAACTCTAACCTTGCTCAGTATTCGTCGAAATTTAATAGCAAATTTTATTGTCGTAACCGAGTTTTTAATTTTCATGATTTTTAGTTTCCAGTTCTTCTGAGATGAAATGGGATTGTATGGGGAGACGCTGCTTGCACTAAGCTTGCAAGTATGGTGTATGGGCTAGTTGGCTTTCATCTAGCATATTTATGCATCTTATAGCAACTTCATGATTGAAGTTTGATCCATCAAAAGCTTTTGCATGTCAAATTTTTTGGAATGAAGTGTTTGGTTAATTAAAAATAACATTTTGCATATCAACCCTAGGAGTAACTTAATCTAATTAGAAGACCCCTAAGTATAATAGTACAATTTATTAAGCTCACAATCAAAAATATAATATCTACGACATT
>JAHZNG010000863.1:0-36469 GCA_027744375.1 Orchesellides sinensis
TCATCATGTAATTACTTCAAAGAAAAATCCAAGATTATCATGTGTCCATGAAATCACTGGCCACTTTGTATGTCTCAGAACTTCTGGAAAGTCACGCCCGGTTGTTATATTTTTTATGTGAACAGTAGCCCAGTCAGAGCCACTACGTGATAAAACGTATGCGAACATACTTCCGTCTTTAGAAAAGGAACCACTGGTCTGAAGGGAAACTGTTCCATTAGAGCTAAATGTGTTTGGATCTAGAAAGACGCGTGGCTTATCGTCCAATGAGTCCTGCACCATGTAAACACTTTTGAAAATACGCAAATTAGCATTAATTTTGATACTAGAACTTGGCTTTGATTGATTTTGAATGAATTTGGTAATACTCTTGATTCTGTAGACCGGTGTTTGAAAAGTAATAATATTTTCCTCCATGGGTTTTAGGGACGTCCCTTTTCGGATAATTCCAAAGTTCTATGAGCATGTCTCGCATTTCCTTTCGACACGGAGCCTTGTTAAGATAAGTGAAAGTGAGTTTGTTCTGAGCATCAACAAATGCCTTGGTCTCTTCAGAGTCAAGATCTTCAAGCCATCTGTATGGATCTGCTATCTGTGTACAAAATTCATACTAGTATTTAATAAGAGTTGTGATGTAGGAAAAAAAGGGTTATGTCTCTATTTTTGATGCACCTTAGTTCCATGATAATCTTCAATCACACTGTCATCCCTTCTTGGATTTGGGTACTTATATAGGGAACCATAATATGCACTTCCGACACTAGCAGCTACCAAGGAATATAAAAGTCCTAGTCCTATAATGATGTTTGTGTTTTTCATTATATATTTAAATTTAATGTATCGGAAACACTTAATTAAAACATGAAGGGATTGTCTAATATAAACTGAGATTAGAAAAGTCTTAACGCTTTCATATGGCGAGTGTGCAAGCAATTCAAGCCAAAAGATGTGTTTGCATTTGGTTTATTAGCCTTCACAAAATGTTGGATGTATCCCAGACGGAAAACCTTGACATTTGCTGTGGTAATGACAGTGAGTGCATTTCTGCAAGATCAAGTGAATGTCACTTAAGAAAAAAGCATTACCGTGGCCAAGATTAAGATATATTTGCATTCTCATAAATGTAGTTGAAGATAGCTAGGTATCGTAAATCCGAAATCTAGTCTATAATGCAAATCTATTTTTGTTCTATTATGCAGTTCAGGGTCACGACGTAGCA
Source organism: Orchesellides sinensis (assembly GCA_027744375.1). Classification (NCBI taxonomy): domain Eukaryota; kingdom Metazoa; phylum Arthropoda; class Collembola; order Entomobryomorpha; family Orchesellidae; genus Orchesellides; species Orchesellides sinensis. The sequence goes on from JAHZNG010000863.1 coordinate 1,220, forward strand.
AGACTCGTTTTCCTTTCATTCTATCAATTATTATCTAATTGTGTATCATCTTAGCAGAGGCCCAGATACGATGCTAAATTTCTTCATTTTTGCTTAAAGAGATGAAAGATAAAGGTTTGATTGAAGTATTGCAAGGGCTGCAATGAAAATGGTGAAAAAAGGCAAACGTTCAATATTGCGGAGGTTTGCTTTCCTTGTTTCATTCAAAACCAAAATCATTATATAAAATCATTCTAAACGAATACAAAAACCGTTTATAACCAATTAAATCACGAGTTTATAGTAGAGATCATCAAGACGAGTCGAATGGTACCCTATTTGTGGGTTGTTAGTTGTCAAAAAAAATTTCAAAAAGAAAAAAATTCTAAGTTCTGGAGGTGACGTATTTCGAAATTTTGTATTTACACTTGGAAAACTGACACTGGATGTGCACGTTTCAGATGATTTTGAGTCGATTTGGCGAAAAAAAATTTCCCCATTGAGGCACCGAGTCATAGACACCAACCATAAATTTTAGTAAAATTGGACTAAAAATTATTTAGATAAGTCACGGAGGTAGAAAACAGATTTTGTATGATTTTTGTAGGGCATGCCATCCCAAGGGATTTTTTAGTTTGGCCTGAACGATTTCCCTTCCTAAAATACGAATTTGTTACAAAAGTGTTTTTTGAATTTTTATTTTCAATTCAAGTCCCTTTATATTATTATATAATGCTTTCTACCCGTATTGCATTTATATGTAAAGTTATTTTTTCATAGATTCTAGCAACTGATGCGATGGTTAAGTATCATTGCATTTAATTTATTATCTCACGGCGAATTAAATCTTTTTGTTTAGTCCTCTCCTGAGTCAATGTGGAGAGGTTCTTCTCTCAAGTTTGCATTCTTTATTATACTGACAGAACTATTACAGATCTATTAACTATTAACCGGATTGAGAGTCAGTACAAGTACAATCTTAAGAACGCAACACTTCATTTGCCGTATTGAGTCCTATCTGGTATCTCTTGTTGAATCTAGAATATATTCTTTGTAAGAATCATAGGAAGGAACACTTGGGGCTTCGCTTCATAGGGAATTGCAGGCTTGGACTAAAAATGCTGGATTTAGCAAAACGTTACACTTCTTCACATTGGCTAGTAAAGTGTAAATTGCGTTAGTCCCTATGAGGAAGCTTGAAGAGGAGCACAGAAAGTTGTAATAAAGTGAATTGTATGGAGCGCAAGATGACATGAGAGCATTATGGATTATGGACCCAATTTTTAATATTGCTTTACTCTTTACTGCTTTTGTTGTTTGCTGGAGAAATCTTACTACATTTCAGTGAATTTCATATACAATTGAAAAGAAATAATTAAACATAAAGCTAAACCCTGGACCCTGTAAAATAGACACTGTTCGAAAGAGGAAAGTGAGATACTGCTGCTGGCTTGCTGTGTTGCATAGGTTGATAGATCAGGAATATTCGAATTTGAATTGCATGATAATACTGTCAAACCAGGCCCGTACCGACGGTGGTTAAACGTGGGTACACGTACCCAGGTCCACGGGCCCAAGGGGGCCCCGGAGGGGCCCCTTGACAAATACACTATTTATTGATAGTGTTTTTAAAAAGAGAAATTTTAAGGGCATTTTTGGGAGAAATTTGTTTAAATTATACTAGAAGGAACAACATAAAAACCAATATTTTATAAATAATCAACCATCTGAGTTTGCTAATTTGTGTTTCCAGTTTTACATTACTTGAAATTGGTCAGCAATTACGTAAAGTAGTAACTTTAATAAATACTGGCCTGACTAATTAGAATATGGAAGAAATGTGCATGCATGACATCATTTTCAATGCTTTTTCCTACATGCATAGCATACAGTAATGGATAAAACGGAAAACAAATCTAGATTCTATCGCTCTCTTAGTTGAAGATCAATTAAAATCTATATCTTTCAACAAATTTTGGCGATCAAAATTTGTTTCCTTTAGAAAATTTTTGCTCGCTTCGCTCGCCGATTTCTATTTAAAATCTGAGTGCATATATGTTTCACCTGCGTAACTGCCTACTTCGAATATTAGGACATTTCACTTCATAATTTCCACAAATTTCTTTCTGTTAGCTCGAAATTGAAAATTTAATATATATTAATTTAGTTCTGTGTTATAATGAAGAGACACTTCCGTGAAGACTATCTGTCAAGTAATTTTTAATTCAGTTCAAAAATTTGGTTGATTTGTCCAATTTTATACTATTATCAAAGTTGTCGCAGCAGTTATGTTTCCAATTTGCAAAATAAATAGCAGGAAAAATTCAATATACATTACTTAGGGCCCAATTCAAATTTTTGTACCCAGGCCCCGTTAAACGTCGGTACGGCACTGATCATAACCATAGGCAATCATAGTTTTTAATAACCAATTACCATATACCCCACTTCACCTACATTAATTACGTCATATACAGAAATTTCATAATCATAACACAACAACTGGAAATGCAGGAAACAAGAACACATCCGATCCTTAACTTCGCGTTGCTTATTTCGTTTGAATGAAACGCTAGAAAATATAAAGAACTGGAAAGAAATAATGAATAGTTTTTGTGACTTTGTTCTTTACAAAGTTCATGCTGTTATCTGCATACTATGAAAGCTGTTTTTGTGGTCATATGACACACGACATGCCAAAATACGTAATAGCATCGTTAATCGTTATATTCGTAATAATAGCTAAGCGGCTGGACAGCACGTTTGCAAAGCACTAACCTGATGTTATTAAAAGAAAAAGGGCACGAGGAAAAATTGTTTACTATTGCTCCAGTTAACTACATGTACTCATAAGAAAGATAGCCTACGTAGTAGACTACAGCTATTATGGTATGATGCAATCCGTGTAGGGAAGTAAAATCGCTAAAACTGTAACTGAAACTGATGCAATCAATCAAATCATTGGGACTGATTGGGAACAAGAAAACTGGAAATCCTTTCAAAATATTTAAAAGCTTTGTTAGACAGACTGAAAAAATTCATCAGTTTCATTTGAATTCGATTCTACTGAAAGAGCTTCACAATTCTATATGCCTTTGTCATTCCCCGTTGGAAATTGCTTTTACGTAAAACTTACCTTCATAAGGAAATTCCCTTTACTACAGAAAATAGCTTTTCACTTTCCACTTAAGTAACACGTTCTCCGTGGTTGCATGCAACGATCATTCGGTTCATATAAGGAAAGTTTTACGATTGATTGCTCCATTATATTACTCGCCTTTTGGTGTTTAAAGTACATTATGATTATGATATGATGATCGTTTTTCTACGTCAATGATGGGCTATGTTGTGAATGTTGTTTTGTATTTGCATGTACTTGACAGTTAGTTGCTATTCGCAAATATTAAGAAGTTGTAATTGTGATACGGTCATGCCATGTGCACTGTGCACACTTCTCATTCTCATCTTAATAACGCACGAGGAGCAACGCTAGTAGGATGAGTCTGATGATTTATGTATTAATGTAATGGAGCAATGCAAAATGCAAAAAAAAACTGATCTCATATCAGCAAATCAATGAAACCTGACTTTGACTTCTATTTAACATTGGACCTCCCATGGTGGATGGATTGAAATAAATTGTATCTATCAGAATTAAGCAGTACAGCTAGATAACCTTCATATTCATATTCTCAATCCCAGTAAAGTACTTGGAATATTTTATTTGTACAACATAATAATTATCCAAATAAAATATTACATTTTTATCAATGCATACAATATAAAAACAAGCTGCTTATAAGGCTTATATGTCTCTTTCATTTGTGTGTTTTTTAAACCTTGCTAACTTTCTACTATCTGACTATGTGCTTATTAACTGAAGAGATGCATAACAACTATTATATACTTAAATCAATACATGGATACATATCTCGCTGACTTGCTTGTCATCGGCACACGGATAGTATTTAAACTGGAACGTGAAAGACTTTGCCATTATTTGTGATTAATGGTTTTTAATTTACTACCAAGTAATGTTCTATAATTTATAAGCCTGTAATAGTTCCACCGTATTCCCTTTAAGTATGTATGCATATATGTATGTATATACAACTAATCCCTTCATGTTTATACATTCTAGTTATTAATTAGATATTGCTTAAATAAAATGCGTTATATACACATGAAACTAATGAATACATTTGACATTTGAATTTCTCTCGGTTTATAAATACCTATAACCTTTAAAGATAGATTAGAAAAAATCTTCCACACGCATGAAATACATAAGTTGTTTTGCTAATGCCCGTTGTTGTGTTTTTTCCATGCTCCCAGAATTTGTTGTACATTGCACATCAGTGTAGATGGAGGGATTTGATCTCTGGTCTGGAGTATGCGAAAAAAATGTAAAAATATATGCAGCTTGTTTTTATATTGTATGCATTGATAAAAATGTAATATTTNGAAAAAAATGTAAAAATATATGCCGATGCGCAATGGTCCGAGTAAAACGTCCTGTCGGAATTGGGACAATAAAAGTATACCCCTTATCAAGCCATATTTAATAATTAAAATGCATAATTTATAAAGATGTAAAATGTATGAATTACGCAAGAGTATATTTAGTACGTTTGTTATCACAGGAGGAAAATCTGTCTTAATGTTTTTTGACATTCTTCTTATCTGTCAATATCTGTCACGTCAGCTTCATTTCGAATACGAATAATATGTTTTGTTTTGCATGAAAGTACGAGCGATATTGCGTAAGTTTCAGTAGAACGCAAAACAGATTTTGAATTGCATTAGATAATAACCAATTTATCCTTACATTATGGAAACAAAGCCATAACTGTAGGAAAACATACAGAAAAATTGACGAATCCGCAAATAAAAAGGCTGCCAGTTTTTTGTGTATGATGCTCTTGAAAGGTTGGAAGAATCATACAGAAGTACAAATACGTTCTTAATAAAAATAAAACAGCAATAATTACTCAAGACAAAGCTAAAACAACAAACTTTTATTGTATAATACAGACTTTTTCATCATTGCAGACCCTGGACATGAGAATTTTTTAATAATTTATTTCTGTTCAATTCAAAAGTTTTAGTAAATTATGTGCATAGGTATATTGCTATCACTGGTAATAATAAATATCATGCTATTATCAATGCTTTGATTTCATCAACCATTTTGTACAAATGTCTCATTTTCTCATCCTTAATATCGACGCCTGTCGTGATCCCACTGAAAAGTTCAGGTTGCATTTCCCATCTTCTCTCAAGCAATTTCGCTACTACATTTTTTCGAAGTCCCATCCGACAATGCCTCATGATCTGGACCCAGTCCAGGGTAGTGGAATTCCAAATAATCTACAATAAAACAGCATGATAAATTAACTAGACCATTGATTATACTGTATTGAGATTCTGTATACTGAGATTCGACACCTCATAATGGCTTACCTCGTCAAAGGTCCTGTATCGATTGACATAGTGAAAATCATGCATAGCGTTGACATTATGTTGTGTTGTCCTGATTCGCGGAGCAATCTTGATTACTTTTGACTTGTTCTCTAGAATTTCTCCTGATTTGTCTAACTGATGGGAAACAGTTCTGTTTTGTTCTTTTGGATATCCTTGAGATTTAGTATCCGACTGCCCCATGGAAATTCCTTGCTTACTATCTGCTGCTGCCTTGCTGGACACTCCATTCATAGCTGTACTTACTACAGAAGCCCCTCCCCCAATTTCTCCAGCTACAGCATCTTCGACAACATCTCCATGAGTTTTAAGAAACCAGTAAACTACACGTAAACTAAGCTGGCCTTCGACTTCCTCCAACAGAAAATTCGCTTTTAAATTTGACATGTCCCATTCATAAGAGAAATCGTATGGTTGTTGTGATGGTCTTTCTTCTGTATTTGTCTTTGTTTGCTTCATCCTATAATTAAACGTAAATTGTATTTTATGTTTCTAACAACCGAGCTCATATTAAAATTATATAGGAGTTCGATTTCATACGTACATTGACTCGATTTGTGATATTAGCCGATGTATAGCTTGATCAAATACTGGATCATCCAAATGACATAGCCTTTCAGCGATTGAAAAAAGGAATGGTTCAAACACAGATGTAGTGTTGGGAGTTTTTGATGGCTGGGTTAACTGGGTTTTATCCTTCTTACTAGATCTACTCGTACTTGTTTTAGGATGTTCATTGGCCTGCGCCTGGCTCGCCTGATTCTGATTTATAATCTCTGGAGGAAGAATTGACTTTGCAACACCAGAACCTATTTGAAGCAGCATATACAGGCCAGTGACCAAAAAATGAACTGGAACATTGTTTCTAACAGGCAAAAATTTGCGTGGGATAAGGTCATCCATTTCTTCACAAACAAGAAAGAATCCTCGAGGAATGACAGACAGGGTTTCAGTTAGGGTGTTTAGCAACTCAATTACCCACTGAGTGGTATTATCATCGGATTTTGCTAAATCCGCAGTTGATTTTGCTGCTTTTCTTTTGCTTCCGTCATTTACTTTCTCCGTTTCCTTTTCTTCCGGTGACTTAGCGAGCTTTGCGTGCTCTGTCAAATATTCTGAAATGGTTAAACTTAATGACTGCACGCATGTTTTTAGTATTGGGAGAATTACGTCAACTAAACCCTGAAACCACACCGGTCGGCTGTTACTATTCCATATTTGAGTTTTATCCATCGCACTCCAATCTTTAATTTTGGGAAAGATAGATCGGTAGACAGTCACCATATTATTTCTTGAAGTTGCATGAGCTACGATGTATAGCGTGCAGGATGCAACTAGATGATTTGCAATATACTTAGAAAGACCGTGACAGTCTGCTTCCATGCACGAATGCATGTTTGCATCTTTTAAATGCTTTGCCTTCTAGCAGGAAGTCGTTGGCTGGGGCGATGATTGTAGGAAATAGAGACAGTATAAATGCCGCAGCTTTACAGTTGTTCATTGTTACAACCTAAATTTGTAAACGTAAACATTTTAATTCTTTCAGAGCAAAATGAACACAGTAACACGTGTATGCATTGAATTAATTAAGGTACCTTATATACAAGTGCCCAGTTCACCGCTGGCTGACCACGTAATAGTTTAATATTAAAAAGCAGTTCCCAGTCAGAATAATCCAGATTTGTTGGATAAAACTTCGGACAGAGAAATGACAAAGCAGACATCCATGCAGAATCAGTTAGACGAGAAGTGTCCTTTTTCCTTTCTTCAAACAGACAGCATGTGGACAAGCCGCGTCTAAATGACTGAAATAATTAAAACATTCACTAAGAACACATTCCTCGGTAGCACAACTGTCGATTTTATTACTAACAATGATAATCATCATTGCCGTTGAGTAAGTACCTTGTAGAGAATTTCCAATGGGCATCCGACAACAATCAGTGAGGCTGTCAAACAATGGCATTTAAGATGTATTGAAAATAGTAAAAACTTCGGACAGAGAAATGACAAAGCAGACATCCATGCAGAATCAGTTAGACGAGAAGTGTCCTTTTTCCTTTCTTCAAACAGACAGCATGTGGACAAACCGCGTCTAAATGACTGAAATAATTAAAACATTCTCTAAGAACACATTCCTCGATAGCACACCTGTCGATTTTATTACTAACAATGATAATTATCATTGCCGTTGAGTAAGTACCTTGTAGAGAATTTCCAATGGGCATCCGACAACAATCAGTGAGGCTGTCAAACAATGGCATTTAAGATGTATTGAAAATAGTACTTTAGAAGTGGAAGGATCACACTGCCCACAAACTGATGCCATGTCAGGGCAAACATAAAACAATAATTCTTCTACCGTTGCAAGGATGTTTACGATGTCGCAGACGTACTGCGGGATTGCAGCTTCGGTAGGTTTTATCTAAAAGATAGCCAAATACGTTGTAATAATCTTAAATCTTTTTTTAATCTTAAAAATGTAAATAAAATGTTGAATCCAATTCTGAGGCGATAATATACATACTATTTCAAATCAAATCATACATTGTATAAATGAAAAATAGATTATAACCTTTGAATATCTGCTTGCTAAAATTGAAAGGGAGTCGTTTATTATTATTGCAAATATCCTTTGGGCTAGGGAAGGCGGCATTATTCTCCACATATCCCTTTGGAAAGCTATAAATTAACAAAACATGTTACAGTTAATTTAATACCTTTATACATATCTAAATTATACAATCCTCAATCCCCCTAACGGATATCAAGGACAGATCAAGTTATCTCGATTGTTACATACACTTTAAAAAATAAGACCACATCTGGATTGTAGGCGAACCGCGTTCCCCTTCATAATATGGATGGTGAGATGACCAATTCTGAGACTGCTCATCATGCAGTATATACGTGGTTAACAAATTTGCTTGAAACTGAAGCATTTGCTCTGAAATAACTTCAACCAGCTCACAAAAATTTCTGTACTCTTCCTTCACTTTTGCTCTAGTGGAAAAAGAATACAAATAGTAAAGTTTATAAAAAAAGAAGGGAGATATTATGTTTTTCTATGTCACAAAAACAACTGCCAAGTGTTCTTACTTGTTATCATATTCAAATATCTCCAGAAATACCCAAATGTAATTTCTAATGATGACAATGTTGCTTATAATGACATAAATGTTTTCCAGTCTACCCGACGAAGTGCATTCCTCTGTACAATCTACTATATGGTTTCGAATTTTTGGACAGCACAAAACAATAGCATTCATAAACTGCTTTATAGTTAACTCATCCCCACAGAAATGGCATCTTTCCTAATCGTTCATTTTTCTCAGTAGACTTGGGATATATTCCAAATCCATGACGCTTAGGAAGCTTTTCAGTAGTTGATTTAGTAAATGACTCAAGATACACATCCCATGCAGTAGTAATGTCACAAAAATCATGAGAAATCATCACAGGGTAGTCTAAAATACCCCCAACAAGATGTTGACACACAAATTCAGTCTCCAACTCATTTTGTTTTAGCCTATCTCTTTCCTGAAGCAGATTTTTGTCGACAAAATCTACAACATTCTTCTCCGCTAACATCAAATCGCTAATCTTTGACCCTAACATGATGATAATGTTTTCTGAACCTGGAACTCAACTTTTGTACATAATATTCTGTCCTTTAAAGCTACACAATTATGAAATCCCCTATTTAATCAAACTAGCCTTACGAATTAATGAAATCTCAAGGTTTGAAACAAGCTAAGCTATAATTTTTATATAGTTACGTCTTTCCTATTTATTCTGTTTAGCCTTCCCATACGAACAATTATTTTCAAAATCTATTTCAGGTAGCTTAAGTAAATTTGGTATTTCTGAATTCAGCAACTGATAAATGGACACTCCGTCATGCTTATATATCCACGTATGCTCTTCAATAAAATAACAATACCAAAATTTAACAAATTATTACCCCATATTTTTTACATTACAACAAATATCCAACAACTTACTCCATACGACACATCCGCATCCTCCAATGCAGACTTCTCCAAAATCTCATCAAAATATCCCGTTAATGACTCCAACGTATCTTCTGCAATATGCTCGTACTCGTTATTACTGAAATGTACACATATAAAAAAAAAATTTCTAGAAGAAGACTGCATTGCAGCACCTCAATATAAATTTAATTACATCCTTTCCCTATTTTTATATCCACTCTCACCTTAGATTCTCTGGAACTAATTGCTGAGCTCCAGCTCGACTTGTTTGGTCAATATGAAAATATCGATTTCCAATAACAGACGCACGGTTACACCCGCTCCAGGCATCATGTCGCTTTGAAACAAACTTACACCAAGAAGGGGACCAAGGATGACGCATCAAAATGTTCCAATGTGGGATTTCAGAGGATGGGGACGTTTTCACTGTGTTCTTAACGGAAATAGATTCTACTTCTTTAGTCTTTTGAGTACTACTGCGGCTGACTAGCACATTTGTAAATGCGTTTCTAAAACTGAACGTTTTCCTCAAATTTGTTAAAAAGAATATTTTTGAAAGACGCATTTTAAAGAGGTAGTATAAATGATTAATGATTATTTTGGTGATTTAACAATGATTCGTGATTGAAAACAAAGTGATCAAAACATGTGCTTTCTTGACAGATGAGTGTAACTTGGGGAAAAATCCCAGCTGAAGTGTAAAGGCACTCCCGCAGTTTATGTGGATGCTCAATGATGTAAAAGCGTGTGCAGCGATGCCCCGTATAAACGCTTTTACATTACGCTTGAGCATAGACGTTATATGTAGAGCAAACAAAGAGCATTTATTGGCGATATAGATGTAGGACTACAAACAATGAAACAAAAGATGTTTATATGAAAATTTATACAAGGTTTAGCATTTTGAATTGGGCAAGGTCCTGAAATATTTAGGACATAATTTTAATTTTATTCATTCATTACCATGTATTTTTTCTGGAAAATACAAATGAAAATGGAGTAAATTACGTTTTATTTGTGGAGGAAAATGTTTAATTGGAGCTTCCATGGAGTAGTCGTAGCGTTGCTTCCAGGAATGGGAAATGAATTTGAACTTTTCTGCCCTTTTAAGGCCTTCACCAATGTGAATCTATTTTGCGATGCATAAAATATAATGAAGATAATATACCTAGTAGTATGGCATGACATTTAGTACGTACATATGTATGTAGATACAAAAACAATGTTTATAAGGAAGGTACAATTAAAGTCACAGAATAAAACACTTCCTTCAGAAAAAACTTAACAGTGTATAATACCTAAGGCTTCAGAACAACTATATGGTAATTAAAGCAGTCAACAACAAAATTGTGGATGTAGTATAGGTTTTAATTATTGTAATATCCGGCACGAGCTTGAGGTGGAGTGTAAGGTGCAGGTGGCTTTTCACCCTCAATATCAAATGAAGCTATTCTAACAGCAGACTCAGGTTGTCCTAAATCTAGTTTACCATTCCTGCCGTTATTCCCACTCTGGTACAAATTTCTATTGTCAGCATAAGTATCCTGAGAACCTTGTGGAGCTGAGGAATAACCTGAAGAGTAGTTGTCATCGTCATCCCCAGTAATATCGAAGGAAGCAATTCTTGGAACAGGTTCTGGAGGAGAAAGCTCGTACTGAGTTCCAATAAGTTCCTTAACGCTTGGGGGAACTTCAGAGGGAGGAACTCCATACTGTTGTTCTTCTCCATTGTTGCCCTTTGGTAGGGATAAGCTTCTTGATGGCTGTGAACTAGCAGTCTGTTCTTCATTTTTATGATGGTGTTTGCTTGCCCAGGAAAGCTGTCCATCATTCTGACTAACTATTCTGGCTATGCGGTCCAGAAGTTCTTTGTCTACTATAGAGGCTCCTTCATTTGTTTGAACTTCATTTTGGTTTGAGCCATCCCCTCCGTTAGCAATGATATCTGCAACTCTATTCAATAATCGCTGACTAACGACAGATTTACTTCCAGGGACTGGAGGCTCGGCGAAAGTTAGAAATGCGGATCCCAATAGAATCACACAGGAAAACATGTATTGCTGAAACGAAACCATTATTTTTAAACTAAATAACACAGTATTTAAATTTCCAAACTGTAAACTTCTAATAAGCCGATAAGACTTACTCCTTTCATGGTGCTAGCCTAACGCAAGGTTGCCTATGCTCCTCTAATTTGTTACAATGATTATGTAAATACAGTCCAAACTTGTTTAACAAACTAGTTACTCATGTTACAACAAAGTAATTCCATGCAGGAGGAGCACTGTACTGCTCACTTTCGTAACTGCTTGCACAATGACATGGACTGACCACAGCTCACGGTAAACCCCTCTAATAGAACTACTGAACCATGAACAAATCTGGCAAGGTTCCTTCTTTGTACAAATTATTCACATGATTCCCTGTCTTCGTCGACGTCTGTTCCTGGTAGGGATAAAAAGTGGCTCATCATTATTACTATTATTATTTATCTTGCATATTTTGATAGGATCAATAGCAATAGCGTCACAAAAGCCACCATGAAGATGAAAGATGGAAGATGAGGCTTCTCCAAAGAAAGAAAAAGGAGGTGGTATATGTCACAGTCATACATACTTACATTTATTTGTATACATGAGAATTTGTTATATGATATGACGATAAAATGGGTTTGGCAAAACATAACTTGCGAATAACGTTCAATAAGGTAACTGTTATACATGGACATTGGACATGATTCCTTAGTTTGTTCGTCTTCACTCTAGCAATATATAATGTAATCACTGAACTTGGTTAGAAGGACTACTTCTGCCTTTGTGACTTGTTCACAATAAGTACTCCACACGCGTTCGCAACTACGTTAAGATTCTTGTTATTTAAGTTGCAATAAACGTATTTAGTAGTTGGAGATTTTACGTCATCCATATTGTACGTCAGGTGTAAATTAAAGAATAAGCGAAATGACAAAGAAATTGTTTAAGTTACATATGCAAAGGACTGCGACTACCGAGCACGCGATAACTCATACAGTACATTGGATGACTATTTATACAAAACAAAAATCTATATTCTATTGTTTATGGATGCTACCTAAGGAAATGGGTTGTCTTCTTCTGTCGTCTATATTTATTTATTTTACGTTTCAGAAGAATTAAATCAACGCAATTTGCAGTCACTGCCAATTTATGATGATAATTCATTTTCATATAATTTAGTGAACAAATCGTGTCATTCTGTGCGTTGTAATAAAACGTGATATGTGAGGTTTACATAGGAAGTATTTTTTGGAGGTAAACTTGCCTTCACATCGTTTCATTCAATTTTTTATATAGGGACGTGATTCAATATTTATCTAGTTTCTTAGGAGGGGGCATATAATATTTTACTATTGATAATGAAAATTGCGTTGTGCGAGCTGAGGTATTTGATAATGACTTAAAGTAATTAGATATGCATGTTATGTTGATAAAATGTTATTATGAAGAGTACTTGAAAATCTCATCTTTTACGAGCAAATTACCTCACGTAATGACTTGACAGTTTTTTGATGCCGAGCAAATATAAAAAATCTGAGAGATGCGGCAACTCTTTTGTTGCTCTTCAGCTAATTTTCGCCAAAAGCACAATCAACTTGAAGAATATGTACATCATATAAATTCCTACGTTAGGAATCTTCTTTGTATTTTTTTTCATATTGTGTACATAACTTTCATATATAGTTGATGTTAATTGGAACTTGCTTGCATATTATGGATTAATTCCATACATGAAGCCATCCATTTGTTTCCTAATTAATTTTCTCCGCTAAAATAATATCGAGCTAAAAAACTGTGATAAATTGGAAAGTATATTGGAAAAACGAAAATCAAAAGGCCTGATTAACAAATGTCCATGATTATAAAAATCATTAAATGGTTATATAAAAATATATTCAGAGTACTTTCAATTGGCAGCTTGGTAATTATAATCAAAAACCTTTATATGATAAAACAAAACCCACGAAATTTTCCAAATATGACTATTTTTCATTCTAACGCAACCTACAACCTAAGCATAATTAATTACAGCTTAGTATTATCATAAACAATGAGCTACACTTTGTGACACGCCATAGAGAAACGAATGCATGGTTGCATGGCCCGATGAAACAGTTAATGCAACAAATAAGTTCCTTAAATGGCAAAGATACTCATACAAATATCACCTTCTCAAGTCATATATTGGTAAATTATCAGCCTCATCTCATCTCATGTCACGTTGGTAAACTAGAAAAGATGCAATTGTATGAAAAATTCCAATTTAGTATATAAATGAATGATCTTAATGATCGAGACACTTGCTGACTGTGAATAAAGTGGAAGCAAAATACTTCTTCGATAATTTCACATATTGTATTTTCCTCACGTTCGTACATATCTGTTCTAATAAAAATTATTGTGACTGTGACCTAGACCCAAATCATGCAATCTTTCAACAGTATAAGTAAATGAGTTTTGTATGGCAAGATGACAATAAAGAAATCATATTAAATGAAGCACATCGTGTTCCTTCTTGATTTTGATATTTTCTCAAAATACCTAGTCAAACAATCAAACCACTGAAAGAATCTCAAGGACAATTTACAAAAGTGATTTGATTTGTCATTCGTAATTAATTTTCCGCACACGTTCTGACAGTACACTATACGTATCCTGTGATGACAACTTTAACTGTTTATTCCATTCATTGTTATTGCAGATCATATAGGCAGCAAAAAATGCCACCCTGGGAAAAATTATGTACTGGAGTTTTGAATGCCAAATCTCTTATTTTTATGCCAACTTTACCAACAATTAAGCAGATCAAAGGTGACTTGACGATAAAATATAATTCAGCAATATAATTTCGAAAAAATCTTGCAATTGCTTTATAAGTTTGTAACATAAGTTGCTAAGTCTAGTTAATATCTCCAATCCTGAATTCTGAATTGATAAGAGCCTTTTTTGCACTAAATCATATAATTCAGGGGTACTTCACTCACGCTTTAACGTTTTGTAGCATCGCAAACAATAACCCCACATGGCAATTTGTAATAAAACCTGCAATCATAATAAAGCATTTATTGACACGAGTTGTAAATGGAAAACGTATTGTGAAAGACACTTTGTGCATAATGTAGCATGTACACTGACGACGCGACGAAATTGCTGCTGTTTGTAGTAGTATAGTCCCTAGACACAGCACGATCATTGCATTGTTCAAAAATCAGTCTTAAATTCATTTTCCGTTTGAGTCACGCAGCTTAGATTAATGAAGCAGATTCAGCGAAATTGAGAAATACTTTTGTCAAGAACTACCAGGCACCCAAATGACAAGTTTGAGCTAATTAATCACTTAAAAAATTAAGGTGCGACACAATATATTAAACATATCATATATGCAAATTTAATTTCAGTCAAGTGTACGAAATCACTGTAATGATGGAGTATGGGTGCATAAATTAAAGGACTATATACACTTGCCGTTTACATTGAATTTAGCTACCGTTAAATATTTAAAGTTTATAAGCCCATGTACGCATATGTAACAAAGTTTTCAAAACAATCCATGTGTCAAACATCTCACACTCAAATTCTCCCAATTCTAGTAGACAGACAATTTACAGACGTACCTATGGTATGATAAATGGCAAGACAAAATTTACAATACGCTAACGCTTGAATGTGGAATCAGATATATATAACTTTTCATCAGTGCTAATATGAAACTACATAGTTATTATAAGTTTCTTTAGTTTACATGCAGACAAAAAAATTAGGCAAAATACTGGTGTTCGTTGACGTGTTAAATTCTTTTTATAAAAAATGTCCCCTTGTCCTATCAGTGTATTAACATTCACACACCACCTCCGTGACAAAGAGAATGAACAGGCAACGACAATTCATATAATCTCATATGATGATTCATTGGCATTTCAAAGAGAGGAAATTTTTATACCTATTTGGAACACTGCAACTGCACCAGTATGTTTCAAAGTAAATACGTGCACTATAATTCTTTCAATAACCTTATTCCAACCAGGAATCGTTTCCCCAGGAGGGTTTGTAACATTTGCATGACATATCTATTCATGAGCTACCACAAATTCATTCACGTGTCGTAGGTGGTAGGCGCTTATAACTTATATGATATACATAAGTATGGATAGAGTGTAACTCTAAATGTGCAAAATAAATGTACCAATATTGGATATTGTTGAATATGTATACATGTTTACAGCCTGCGCATGTAAGTAAGTAAAGTATGTTTCTGGATTAAAGTCTAACTACAACTGTACGTTACAGTGCGGGGTTTGTTTTTATCAGGTTCTGAAAAGCACATCTGACGATAGCCATAACTATGTCATGTAAACTCCAATCAAGTAGGAGAAAGAACATGAAGGAAGCACATGCATCCTGGAGAAAACTTCTACAAACAACGGGCAAGCTAATAAAGAAGTGTTGTACAAAGGACACGTGTACCAATGTACCCATTGTGTTAAGTATGCACATGTACTAATATTAATTTCCAAACAAAGCATTTTTTCGTTAACTTTTCTAAACAAGAGAATCATTTGTCTACTTCTGGATGGACGGTATTTACCAAAACCAATATCGTTGGTATTGAAATAAATATAGCGACTCACAGACAGAAGAGCCAGGGCAGACGCCTACGTACACATTTCCCGTTCCAACTTGAGTAAATCTTTTAAAGGTGGAATGAAATGTACACACAACTATGACAAACATTTATGAAATCAAATGTCAAATCTTAGCTACATTTTTTTGCAGATTATATGGCACATTAAATGATTTTTGCAATGCACATACGTCTGTATATCCTAACCATAGTTCAAACTCAGAACATAACAATGCAGAACTCGGGCACGAAGAAGTATCGAAAAAATCTGTATTGTTATGTTAAGTTTATGTTCCTGTGGATAAACGGACGTGCAACTAATGTATTATGATGACTGTTGAGTAGGTGTGCATAAAGTATATTTAGGCGTTTGGCTGACACTTCTAAAGCAATGAAAGGTAGAGGTAGATGATTTACTCTACATTGAATATTGATTCTCATGAATTATGAGACAACAACTAGTCTATATCGAAGGGTTCGGTAAAATGTCGTTTTACCGGTCGGTACATTTTTCGTGTTGCAAATAATACGGAACGGAGTGCACGTACAGTTCGTTTCAATACATACATACTATATGAAATGGAATGTTGAAATTTTGTAAATCATGTTTCATTTATTCATTGTATGTTAGTGTCCATTAAGAATAAAATGCGTTCATTTTTTCTTACCACTTTACTTGTCAATTATCAAAATCTATACGAATGGCAAAGACAGACTTTTGCATGCTCCATTTTTTCCTTACTTAGTCAACATTTCCCGCTCTAAATGGACCTAGGAAGCAAATATGCAATGTAATACAATAGAAAAGTCACATATAAGCTAGTAAATCGAGCTTTGAATAAGTGCAGAACCGAAATTTATAAGTAGTATAAAGATATTTGTGTGTTATTGTTATATGCTTTCATCCTTACCACACTCTGATGGCGTGATATGTAGTTAGTTTATAAAATCGCAACAAATGGGAATGCATTCTCCCGTACTCACTCTTAAAATGATGTCTTCAACTTCTAAGCAAATATACGTCACGCATATTTCTCATTAGTATTAACCAGTTATTATGTCAAAATGATATACGATATATGTATGTACATACATATGTACGAATGTAACAAAAGAGCTGGTTGTTTCATTCCATAGAAATATCAAACCAAAACGAGAATTTCTGTTATGGGGTTAAAAAGCATGGTCTTTGCCCGTCTGCAATGCAGAAAAATGCTATGATTCTAAAAGTTTATTCATAGTCTTAAGCTTGTGAGCATGTAAACTATTAAACTACACGTAAACTAAGAGAGAAACATAGTAAAAGTAAGTGGTAATGGTAATTCACGTTGCTCTCATTCTCCAACTCACTTTTTTCGTTTCCATTTTCAGTCTTCAGCTTAACTTAAGACAAACCGTTTGGTTGAGTTCCTATTTCTGGAACCACTTGAGTGACTTTTTGTACACTTGTGTGTCTATGTCTCTTCTTGTACATGTACATATGTCAACATAGTAAAAGTTGTAGTTGTGGAGGAGGGGAGACAAAGAATGGGGTTTAGTTCACTTACATCATACATCGGGTGAAGTCAAGTATTTTAGTAAGTAAGCAAACCATTTTTATCTACAAGAATAATTCGCATTCCAATGTAAAGATTGTTGTTGAACTAAAAGAGACGTACATGTGCAGAATATATGAGACAGCTAACTAGACTGGAGAAAAGGGTTAACACTTACACTAGTTCAATTACATATAAACACATAAACATACATAATTTCTGTGACGAGAACCTTGTCGAACATGAAACAGTGACACGTTGCGCATTCGTCCTTTTCAAACAAATTCTCAAAGGCTATTTCACCGTAAAGAAGCTTTGAAGCTCTCATCTCGTTGACTTTTTATATATGCATAGTTTAGTAACCAGGTATTACCGTTATTCCCTAGATTATAAGCTGGACATTAACAAGGGCAATGATAATTCAAACTTACGACTGTTTCGCTTTGTGTAAAACTGTAAGTTAACTGGAAAAGTGAAAATTCTTTTGATTAATCTCACAAGGGTAAACACCATGGATGAAGGAGGAGGAATAAAAAATAGGCTGTAAACAAAGCGGTTAATTCCTATATTGGACATTACTCTTATAGTTTTTAACTTGAGTAAACAGATCATGCATACGTGCTTTGTTATGCCTAATAAAAACTTTATATTCCCTTTTCAAGCCTAATTGTGTATTTAGATCTCTATGTCTCCAAGTCTTTAGGTCAGATAATAGCCTTAAGTCTGCGACTTGCTGACTTTTCAGAGTAACTTAGAGAATAATGTGTATGACAAGCACGGAGTATAAAATGGTGTGTATTTCGTTTTCATTGCAATAGGCACCCGTTTGGTTCCAGAGTGTGTGTGTCTCTCTGAAGAAGTCAGTCATACGATATTATGATGGTAACTCACATAAACTGGTAAGCCCCAGAAGAAGCTATGTATATTTATCTACTTTACCCTATCTTAGAGAACAACAATAATAGCCTAATTCTTTAGTCACACAGACTCAAATTACTTCAGTAAAAAAGGGTTCTTGATTTAATAATGTATAAACATGATCTACTATACACACACTCTCTCTGAACTCTGAACAGCTCGTTGACTCCAGTAACTCTTGCTCAAATGTCTTTTCTTCATTTCCTATTTGTTCTTCTCTTCCCATATTAGATAAAACCCACCATGGTACGTGTGCAGTGACTCCAACTTGTCACAAACAATTTTTTTTTGTAATGATAAGAGAGTAATGAGTAGATTTTTGAGTGCGAGCTCTACAAGATTGTTCAACACTGCCTTGCCATTTCATAATCATCATTTCATCAGTCAAGTCTCATATATTTCAGGAAACGCTTCTTAGAAAGTGGCTGAGTTTCAGTACTCACGTGGAACAACACTATATAGATTCTTCAAACACATTATATCATTGATGCCTTGTTACTGCGCATTATGACTTCTTTCTTTTAAAAATCTACTGTGTAGATCGTCATTTCATCTTTTAAACTTGAGATTTGCTAAAGAAACCTCTTAGTATATGACCTTGTTATGGTTCTGTCAGCGATAAAAATGGCTCTTCGGCAAGTCTCTTAATCCTTTGAGAATGTGTAATCAATTGTAAGTTGTAAGTGTCATACTCTCAAATACTTGCATGTCCTCTTAGTAGTATAATTCTTAAAATTATCATGGTAAAGTAAATAATAACATTATTTACACTTTATAGGAACAATTCAAACTAAGGACTGTCTAGCAGGGACGCACGCCAAGAAATCGAATCGAATGACTACTCAAACATGGGTTTCTGAGACGAAGGATACAACTTACAATGAATCTGTGTCTTGTTACTTTACGTTGACTACAGCATTGCTATTCTTAGATGCATACGGAAACTAAGTTTCGAAAACCGACCTTGATTTCAATCTTAAGTTCTACAACAGTATAAAATAACATTCCTATCAAATCCCATTCCTCTGTTTTGTGTTCTGAGTCTTGCAAGCGAAGATGGAAGAAGGAAATCATAAGATGTGAATTTGTTGCAGAAATAGTGTCAATTTTTTTATTTAGTGATGGCAGCTGAACCCAGCTTTAGCCATGATATAAAATAGTCACAAGAAGAGGAAGCAAGTACAAAAAAAATCTTTTGAGAACCCATGTGTGGTAGCGGCGAATTAGTAAGTTTTTTCAATGAGCTTCATTTGTGTGATTTGTCGTGACCTTCTCAAGACCACTGAAGAGGGAAGCCCACGAAACTATCAAAAGAATCAAGGCACTACTGCAGATAGTATCCCAACATGCAACAATGTATCGGGTCGGAGAAAAGGGAAGAACAATTCGATTGTGACATCAAAATGTGGTCATGTGTTTCATTATGCCTGCATCAGTGTTTGGCTGTCACATAGTATGAACCTTACTTCAGACTCAATGTAAGTTTTTATGGCAAAATTGTTTATCTTTGGCTGTGTATAAATCTACTGGCTATTTTGATATTGTAAGAGTCCTTGTAAGATTGCTTGAGGGCTACTTGACTCCGTATTAGTAGTCGTTGAAAAATTATTTGACTGTAACATTCTGACATTTCTAACATACTTCCTAAATTCAATGTGTTTGACTTTTGTATACTTTAATTTGTAGAATGCGATGTCCATCGTGTAAGCAGTTAATTTACATATATGAGCTCATTCAATTGTTCCCTGTTGAAAGTAATGGGGAAGGGAGTGGTGCTTTGGAGCAATGTTCTTCAGTATTCTTTCATAAAAAAATGAAATCTGTCGTGGGGCAACTTGAAGATCTGATTGTAAATCTTGGCAAGAAAAACTCTGAAGCCATTGTGACTGCTGGGAATACAACACCAACTAAACTACAGCGTGGAAGGGACTCTCCAAAGAAGTATAATACAGATACAGAGAATACGAATGCAATCCATCAGTAAATTAAATTAATTACTAACTTGTCCAATGATACTTTAATATCTTTTGACAGATCGCAAGCATGTCAGCTAGTTGAGTTAATGAAAGGGGTTGAATCTTTGCGTGGCTCCATAAAAGAACTTAATTCTCTCTTGGAGAAAAATGTTGATTTGGAAGCTGTGTTGGAGAAACAATCAGAAGAGATTTCTAAGTTGAAGATAGACAAGGAAGAGCTCAGATTGGAGAATGAAAAATTAAAGATAGATATTCAAGATAAGAATGCTGTCTGCACGAGCGATTCCGTTCAAATTGAGCAACTTGAAATCGTGAAGGCATCTCATGCAACAGACATTAAAAATGCAGAAGAAGCTCAAGGTAACGAAGAGTCTCTTATTATGGTCATTATCGCCGAAACAATTAACACCCCTTGTATTTATTCATAAGGTAAAGTTCATAATGGTCAGTTACATTTATATAGCAAATAATATAATAGCCAGTTAGTTAGTTATTGTTAGTTGTTCATTTTTAGATTCGTTTACTTCAAACCTATAAGGTGCTTGTAACCTTGCTCCAGATACACGTTAGACCCTGCTTTATAATTGCCAGTACAAATAATTGCGAAACTCCATACGATAATATAAGCCAAAACAATATTCCAGTATTTTTAGTTCATGCATGAATAGGTACATATATTTATGGATGCATACCACATAAAACGTTGCTGAAACTGTTATATTTCCTCTAAACAATTTATATTATGTATGATTCTTTGATGCAAAGCAATAAAAATCATTTTTGTTTAGATTTAAGCAGTCCATATGAAAAACCACCTGCAGTTTCATCAAACAGTATTTTGAACTTGAGAGAAAGCTCTAGTCCAGCCTCCAGGGAGAATCGTAAATCAGTTACATTTCTTGACCCTTTTGATGAGCTTGATGAGTCGTCAGCTTTGTCCAGAAGCATTCCATATGAAACAAAAGGTAAAAATCTATTTACAAACCAGAACCATTTTACGGTTCCGTTTACACATTAATGCTCATTTAATTTTACTACTTTTGAAAAACGCAGACCTACGATTAGGAGACAAAGTTGTTTGGTTCTTTGAAGGCAATCCTGAAGTTGGCACTGTGAAATGGAAAGGCTTTGTTGGGAGTCAAATTAATGTTGGGGTTGAATTTGTGAGTCACATTTTACCTATGTATATGATAATTGCTTCCACCTTTTTTCTAAATATAAAATAGTTTAAATTTTGTACTATTTTGGTTTCAGGAAAGACAATTAGGGCTTCCAATAAAAGATGTTAGCTCAGACGCTTTACAGTACATTTTTAAAAGTAAGCCTGGCCATGGGCGTCTGATTCCAGTCAATGAACTCAGTGTATATAACAAGGCCTTCTCAACGGCCAATCAATCCAAGTCCAAATGTGTTCAATGTGAAGATAAACACAGCAACAATGTTATGAAGCGCCTTCATGTTTGCACTCACCAGTAGATTTTAGAACGGACTTAACTATATACTCCACTCTAGTTTTAAGGATTCAAAGATCACTTCTTTATGAAGCCTATGCAACAGAATGTCTAATTTACTAAGTGACGCCATCTCTGAATGTACAACAAATAAAAACAATTTTAATTCAGTTGGCTACGTATGGGTGTCTTCTTGATAAGATTAAGATAACTTGGCGAACGAACACCATTGGCGTTTTCCTTTGCTCAAGAATTCAGAACCCTTTTAAAAATTTCCTTTGAACAAAGGACTTTGATCTCCTCTCCCGCACCGGCAATTCTTTTCTTTCGTTATATACATATCTTAAGTACCTTAATATGCACGCAGAGACTGTAACCATAATCCATCGTTTTTAACTTTGCATTTTACGAACCTTTTCTAGGTAATGTAAAATTAAATGTTTTGTCTGTATCATTTTTAAAGGCTTTTTGGCCAAGGCTACTTATATAAAAATTAAAACTTCAGTACATAGATTATACTCAAAAAATAATTTTTTATTTGTTTTCATTGTTATATTCCTGGTAGTAAATGTAAATCTGAAATTTAAGGTGGCTTTGAATAGCTGACTATAAATATAGAAAATGACAAGATTTTTCAGGAGACTATCTCCTTTGTTTTGTAATTTACTTATTGGTATCCACCGCCGCTACGGAAAGAGCCACCGCCAGCTCCACCGCCACCACCAAGCTCAAATTCGGCAACTTGTTGAGCTCTCTCTGGCTGTCCAATCTGAACACCGGATCCACCGGCAGATCTTCCAAAGGATCCACCTGAAGGAGCGCCGTATGAGCTGGATGGGTCGGAAGGTGCGCCAAAGGATGAAGATGGACCTGCGGACCTGAATCCACCACCACCACCGCTGCTTCCTCCTCCAAGGGAGAACTCAGCAACACGTTGAGCTCTCTCTGGTTGTCCAATCTGAACACCACCTCCGGATCCACCAGCAGATCTTCCAAAGGATCCACCTGAAGGAGCACCGTATGAGCTGGATGGGCCGGAAGGAGCTCCGTATGAACTAGATGGGGCAGAGTAAGCAGCAGAAGAGCCTCCTCCAAAAGATCCACCTCCAGAAGATCCACCATCAGAGCCGCTCAAAATTTGAGCAACACGAGCCAACAACTGGTCATCCACATCTCCACTTCCTCCGGCAGCGACGACTGCGACAACAGCAGCCAAAATGACCTTTGCATACCAATTAAAAATATTTTAAAATTATCATATTTTCCACTTGAGTGACACAATCACACTTTTTCAGGTTTTCATGATTTTTTCAAAGAAAAGGTACACCTTAAAATTATCAATAGTGATAATGAACTTACAAAGGTTTTCATGTTGATGCAAAAATTGCTACTAGATTTGTATCCCAATTTAGCTGAATTCCTAAAGAACACTGTGACATGTTCCTTAGCATGGCCCTCTTTTATAGAGAGTTTTTAACGTGTAGACCTTAGAACGCTATGTTTTTGCATAATTTTACTTTGTTCAGCATCCCTTAATTTTTGGCATTTACTCAACATTATGAATTATTTTCTTGTGAAACATGAAGATGCTCGAAGGGATACATTTCTTAATAAAATGTATGCATGTCTCAAATAGAACGAATTGGTTAAGTTTTTGACATCGTGACACCAAATACACGTTAATATATACTATTGAAATATAGTCTTTTATAGTTTTTGTTATTGTGTGTCAAACTACAAACGAGAGCATGTAAAACGCTGAAAAGTTCTGCAAATGATGCAAACCTTCTCCCAAAGTCATGTCAAATCTGTTGCAACAATATGAATCTATAAAATGCGATGATGCATTATTCTTGAAGGTTGATAGTTCAACTTGTGCGTTCACCAGTTCACATAGTGCAGATCAATAAAATGACGGCTGTAACAATCGCATTTAAATGTTGATACAGTGTATACCTGTGGACTTTTTATTATTCAACTGAAATGACCAAACCAAGATGTTTTTTACATTTAAGTGTTGTTTGTTCTTTGTTTTCCATAATGCATTATAAGTACATTTAACATATTGCCAGATTATGCATACGCTTTGAGTAAATTACATTTAATAACAAGCAATAATGCTAATAACATCTCATATTAAGTCAAGACAGGTTAATTTTATTTAGTTAGTATATTTCGGCTACTGGGAAGTTGTTTAGTTGATAATCTTTATCATTTGCTTATAATAACATGGACAGAATGACAATAATGCAGTTTGGTTTTTTTCTTCTGATGAAACTTGATAATAGGGAAACGATTAATGCTGACAATGAAGATGGTTTGGATTTTTATTTTTGAACTCCAAATGCAGGAATTCCTACACTGTTATTTGCACTTGACTGCCTTATTCGCAAGTAATCTTGCTCTTGTTCTAAAAATTGGCATTCAATAAAATTCTGTGCAATATTCACAAAAACTGTATATTCATAAAAATTATGAGTAGGTATGTTAAAGAAATCATGTTTGCAGATGACACTTGTCGTAGAAGAAGTTAAGTAAGATTTGTATATGTAAATGTATAGTTATGTATGTATCTTTAATTTAATATTGTAAATGTTCAAATGTTTGATTACAGGTAAGTAAGAGCAGTAAGCATTTATTTCATCTCATCTCATAATTATAACATAACCATATATTCTTCAGTAGTTTGCATCATACCAACCAACTTTTACTTAACCAAAAAGGCTCTCCTCATTATGTGCATGAATGGTATATGATTACGTACCAAAGATGTTATGCAGTTGTTTGCATAAAAGCAATAAACTTATTTGAAACATGAAACTTTTTGATGTTTATAAATATTATATTTACCATCAGAACGTCTCGCATGAAGCGTGGGTCAATTTTTTCGAGCCAATCCATTGTTTTGCATAATCAAGCAGTCAACAATAGGGAGATCAAGATGAAGACAAAGACAAACATCTTAGGTACGTGTACCTACCTAAGAGTTTGAATAATGAATACTTTTTAAGGTCTCAAAAGCAATTTTGATACTAACTTTTAAAATATTTTTTGATTATATGAAAAGCATCCTTTTCTATTTTGCAGATTTCTTTACTATTACCATGAGATGAGATGAAGATTTCGGAAACTTAAGAAACAGAACGGAGGAAATATTGGCATTTGACAATACTACAATATAAAAAGGTGAAAACATGACATATTTTGTGGTACCAGTACCAGTATTTAAGATTTATATCTTTACAGAATTTTTAGTACCTGACTTGTTCCTATGTATTCCTATCTACATTATGTATCAATGTTAACCGTCAGATAAAATGATGACTTTTTAACCTATATAAACATACTTTGTGGGATACGTGTAGTAGAAAAGGCTTTTGCAGACCAGCATCAATTACCAATAATTTATTAAAAAATTTAATTACTCCAAGACTACTATATTGCTTTAATAATTTTGTATCTGTTTCAAACCGTTACGTTTGCGATTTTACAAAGTCTCCGCATACTACAAACCTATACGCATTATTATTTGGGTTTTGAATTTCAAATCCATAATGAACTTTATATATATCCATTACCCATTGCATTGACAACTTTTTCATATCTCCTCTCCAGTACAGAAAATGCCTGGCTGACATGAACTGGTGAAAGTTATGATGTTGCATAATAAGTATTAGTCTTTACTTGTATACTCTTTTGCGCATGCTTCAATAACCTAAAAGTATAACGAACATAATATACATATAGGTATTTAATTGTAGGAACCATTCATATATTAAGTAAGCACATAAGGCAAGCACCCGGGTAGGGCAAATAGTGACCTAAAGTTAATCTAATGTAATGTTTTGTATTAAAATTAAATTTTATCGAGGTGGGTGCACGGAATAAACTGGGTACTTATTAGTGTCGTAATATACGTGCACTCCCTTTTGAATGCGTATAGCAGTTAGTCAGACGGATGACGGACGTTCTGCAGATTTTGTTCTGTTGACAAAATAGGATGACAGGTGGGTTGGATACGTATATTTTCAGTCCGTCCGAGGTACTTGATTTTGTTGCTTCATTCTTACCAACTAAAAATATTATTTTTTACTGAAGGTGGATCCGGTTGAGCGACTAACAGTTAACTATAAATATTGATGATTTAAAGGTGATTTTAAAATTACTTAATCCTTAATCTGGATTTATTATTTACTTTTGCGTATATATTGATCCAGCGCGATAAAAGTTTCCTTAATCGGCAATCAAGGTTGGGTAAGTTTCATAAAAAAATTAATGCTAATGGATTGGAATTGGAGTATTTTTAACTGCTAAGGGGTTTTTTGGTGAAGATTGTAGGTTACCCAGTTTTATGTTAAATTAATTTGTGTTTGTTGATTTCTGGTGATATTTACATAATATCAATTAGATTAATTTGCTACGATGTCGGATGGGCAAGGAGAAGTGGTGGGGACGGAAGTGGACAGGGGGACAGCTCAACGTGATGACGAAAACGATAACCCTGACAAGATAGTGGAGTTGGAAATGGATGAGTTTCCGAACGTCGGACCGGTTTACAAACCGTGTTCGGAATCACTGAACGGGAATAAAGCGGAGGAAGTAGATAAGACAAGGCGATCAACAGTATCTCAAGAACAGGTGGAAATGCCAGGTGTAAGTTGTTAATTTTAATATTAATTAATCATAGTTAAGATCGGCGTACATATTTATAACTGGATTAATATCCGTTAATTTCTAGCATTTTGTGTTTTCCAGAGTCAGGAAGATTCTCGGGCTGGTGGAAAGAAGTCACAAGCTAGTCTGAGTTGGTCTACTGTTAGTAACGCATTCAGTAACCGTTTTATGGCTTGTTGTCGAAGTCCTTCAAAGGAGTTGGAGGAAGATGGTGATGTGGAGAGTTATTCAGAGGGTGGATATGAGCTCAAAACCGTATTCGGACCAACAGAGGACGTAAACAGTGCAAAAGTATGGCCAAACCCGTAGGACATCTGATTTGATGACCCATGTCGTTTAAAGCTTCCTTTGTTAGCTTACGAATTAATTTTTATTTGTGCAGGTGGAGGGACAAGAATCTGGATTTGAAATTGCAAATTCTGTGTCTGTGAGTAATATGGGTGTGGCGGCAATTGTACCTATTGCAAATGCTATCGTTGGCCCACTTTGGGTGTTGGATTGTGACCGGGGTTCTGCTGAAGATGCCGTTAAATGTTTGAACGAGTCTGGAGATGGAAGGGTTCGTATGTTGGTCTTACGAAACTCGCCAGTTCAGCCTATGATGAAGATCCTGGAGGAATCAATGCTACCTGATAGCTTAACTTTTCTCAGCTTTGAAAATTGTGACGTATGCCTTCGGGACCTTTGTATTTTTCTGATAAAACTGAAAAACGTTGAGCAGCTTAGAATGGGTTATGTGAACCGTCCTGCCTCACAAAAAGACACCAAAACTGTAGCACCCCGTGAGTATCTACTGAAGGATTTCAAGGGGTACCGTTTAGATAAAGCCGGCTATCTCCAGAACATTTGTGGCGAGTTTTCAAAATCAATGGATTCTCATCCGCAGCGACTAAGAGTTCTTAAGTTAAATTTTGCGTTGATTTGGCAGTGCAGCCTTGTTTTCAAAACGGTTGGTGTATTGATGAAGAATGCCACTTTAGAAGAACTTTATATAAAATGTAGCTTTCGAGATATGTTGATTTATCTCACTTCATCAGGAATAGGTATTGATGTGGAAAATGAATCATCTTGGCTGGACTTCACTACGCTTGATTGCAGTCATGTTATCATGAAGAGCAGCAGTTCTTTAAAACAACTAACATTAGCATGTGCAGATTATTTTCCCTTGGAATTTTTGCGAGTTTCGAAGTCCCATGCTGTTTCAATGGAGGACATCTTCAGATGGTGCTTTTTTTGTACTACAGGAATTCTTGAATGTATTTCTTTTTCTAAAGGGTTGGATGGTAGTACTGCTGCGCATTTTCCCGAACTTAAATGTTTAACCTTGGATCTACCGGTTGTACCTGTTAAGATGGAACGTGAGGATGAATTTCGTCGGCCTCTGAACACTATTACAGACTTTCTTGCCAAGAATTATCATCTTCAGCACGTTGCATTATCTGGATTACGGCCAGTCAAAGACATGGAGAATTGGATTAAACACTCCCTTGTGACTATCCCAAAGTATGGTGTCAAGATTGGTAGCACCTACAGTTCCACAACTCTTGCAAGGAATTTACCAACTTACGATGATGAACTTTCTTCCCTTGGATTTGCTATTGTCCCTGATGAATCCAGACGCACTGTATCTGAAATCATTGAACCATACGGGAAAGAGATTGCATCATATTCATGGAGATATGCAGGAATGAAATGTCTACATGTGGTTAATCAACTTCACTCTTTGACATCATTTGACGTAGCTCGTATTACGTCCAAATTCAATCGCTTAACAAAGCTGGCGTTAGAAGATTTTACAGTGATGTATGATCCGTGTGATGCAGTTATGGAGGAAGTTGATGCTAGAGAACCTAACGAAAATAGTAGAATCAGGTCCCTTACAGATTCTGATATGCAAAATATTTTCAAAAATTTGCCTTCGTTGGAATTTTTACACTTGGATTGTAACATGACTCGAATAACTGATTATGGTTTGACTGGAATTGCCCATAATTCTTTGTGGAGCCGTCTTACGCAGAGGGACAAAGTTTATTCCTTTTGGTTTCTGTACAGTAGGTTCATGTTTTAACAATATTTTATGAAAATCACCTACTAATCATTATAACATTACTACTTAATTGGTTTGCAATAATATTTTACTTTTATGTTTGATTTGTAGATTTAAAATATATTTTCTTGCGTGGGTTTGGATCCAAAGTAACAGACAAGTCTGCTGTATATGCGTTTAGTGAAGAGTACTCCTTAAAAAATTTGGAAGAGTTGTATGTTTTTGCTCCCGGGGTAAGGATAAATTACGATGTCTATTCCTAATTAATGAATGATGTGAATGTTAATTCGTTAACGAATTTATTATTTGTTTTTCTAGATGACAAACTATGGAAAAGAGAAAATTCGAAGGGCTTTCGCAAGTCGGAGGGATTTTATTCTTGAATTATAGTATAGTTATAGATAGAATCATAGATAGGATATTTTATCTTTGTATCTGTATGCATCGTATGTTGATTACTTTTGTATTGTTGGAATAGTGTTGTATGCATTCTTGTATTTAAAAGGTTGTATAGAAAATGTTTGTTGGGTGAATTGTATTGCGTTAAAAATTTTCACGTTTGAATTTATTAAAGAATTAAAAAGTTATTATATTTTCATTTGGAAATAATCAAAGCAACCTTATTTGTGGAAAAGCGTTCGTTAAGATACCGTATTTAATTAAGGGCTGAAGTAAAGTATTGTTGGAAGGTGTTTCGCGAATGAAAAATTCTATTTAGTAACGGTTGTAAGTGGAACGGGAGTAGTCGCCCGATTGTGAGTTTTCTTCTCCATCTGTAAAGTGAAATTCAGCAACCCTTGCAACAACTTCAGGTTGGCCAAGAACGTAACTGGTAACTCCTCCAGTCTTTTGAACATTTTGTGGTTCTTGAACGAAACGAGGGACTGGTGCTGGTTGAACATATTGACGCTGGTTACGGCTCATATCGTATACTTGCTGTTGTTGTTGTTGAAATACTTTTGGTTGCTGGACAGTGTTAAAGTTTCTTTGGCTTCTAGTTTGTTGAACAGCAGGTTGATATTGGGGTTGTTTTTGAACGTAATTGTCCACGCGCTTGGTATTAACATTAACGTTGTTGTTGTAGTCAAAGTTAGATACTCTTGCGACACGTTCTGGCTTTCTCATCTCAAAACCTCCATAGTTGTTGTTCACGTTCCTTGCGACTGGACCCTGAACGTTAACGTTTGAATTAGGACTGGCACGGCTAGCTGCTACCTTTTGGTCATACTCGTAGACGATCTGACCAACCCTCTGAATCAAAGCATCATCCACATATTCGTATGGGTTCTGAGCAAACACACAAGTGCTTGCAATAAGTACTACTGCAAGAGTCTGGAAATTTTACGAAAATTAAAATTTAGTTTGCCTCTAAATGGAAAGAGTGGGGTTAGGGTTTAAACAATTTTGTTGTAAGAAAATGAATGAGATAATGTACTTACCAAGAATTGCATGATGAAGTAGGATAAGTGAGTTGTTTCTGATGTTTCTGCAGGTTGACAATGTGACAGGAGAAAGCTGGAAAGAAGTGTGGCTTTTACAACTAAGAGACTGGAGTTTATATAGGTCTGTCCCAACCCCCGAAAAAGTGAAACATTGAATAACTTGTACTGTCTGCTGACTGGAATCGCTAGCTGACATTGTTAGGTACTAGTAATTTGCATGTACCAATTGTCCTGTGACTGTAGGCAAAATTATAGAAAGAATAGGTATATTCTTCCATTTTGAAAATGGTCTATCCTGTCTGGACCAGTATTTTTGAAGATGTATTACACTGGTATTGTTGTCTGAGGCTGAAACGAAATGAAGTTGATGTCATCGGAAGGTTTCATTATTATAATTACAGTCAGGTGCTTTTGGGAATTCGTGATAAGGCTGTCTAAACATTTTGCAATGGTTTTTGGTCCGGTGTAACAGAGAGCTTAGTAACAGCTTAAGACGGTTATGAATGGACAGCCCGGATTTTCTGGACTTGTTTCATCTATTCGGTCGACATTTTAAGATTTTTTATTATAATGAATCTTACCACCCGGTTTCCAGGATTTTATATATCTCTCTCCTTGACAAGAAGTTAATTACCGCAATAAATTCATTTTATTATGAAATACTACTAGAATATCTTGTTTATATGTATAATTGTTTAATGGGTATATAGGCTTTGAAATAGTGAACTTACATAATATGTATCTTATTTCATTTTACCGCATATTCCAGTAAATTATGAAAACTCGTTTTAATGGAAAAAACCAAAATCTAGAAGTCTTGCTAGACAGAGCGGAGCTCTTTGTTTAGACTCCTGTTTTGCTCAACATTTGCGAATCACAAGTTCATGCTGTGTCTGTAAAATGCTAATTTTCCACAAATCTGGAATCCTCGATTCGTATACCCAAATATGGTTAAAAGCTTATCTTACAAGGCATAGATGCCGCAAACTAAGCCTTTTCTACAATATGCACAACACCTGCAGATGACGGTTGGTGGTAAAAAAATAGGTTCAAAAAAAATTGTATTGAGGTAACACGGTTAGTAGACATGCTAAGTAAGTCCATAAAAATAAATGATTTTCTTATGGTCGGTTAATTACCTTACGTAAGCTTTGTTGCAAAAAAAAACTTCAGATTTCTTCAGGTAGCCCTAAAACCAACATAACATGGGTAGTATCAATAATATTCGCATATGAAACATGAAAATGGCATCAGTGAGATGAAATGTCCACTAAACTTTAGAAGGTATCAAAAATGTTGGACCGTTGATAGGCTTCCAATGTGTTGGATTTGGGTGCACGTTCTTGTACAAGTTTTACAAAAGCTTCAATACCTTAATATTAGTCATAGTCAATATCATTTGAAATGTATGAATGCTAGATGCTAGCTACTTATCCTAGCGCATGACATTGAATTGAGGTCAATAAATTCTAAACTCCAGATAGATGATCCGATCCCTTCTTCATTTCATACACGTCATCTCAGGTTTTAGGTAGCAACTAAGATTATAACTATTATAAGTCTTTTAGGTATTTATTAATTTAGATTAGATGCATGTGTGCAAATGGGAGATGGATTTTGGGTAATAAAAACGAATGTTTTAATTGTTGTATTCGCTAGACTTTAATTTTCCTAGATGTCCACATACAAAAATATATTAAAAGTTGGAAAAGAAAATGAAAAATAATAAATAGAAAGCCGATAGAAAAGAAAAGGAAGTAATTAACCAGAAAAATGATTTAAAAAAGACTAAATCGCATTTTAGAATGACTAAAGGTGGGCTGTAGAAGAAGCGAATGCCTACCGTTGCCTGCAAGGACTATTGAGCTCGTGTATTTATTTAGTTGTATCCTCCTGAGGAGCGAGCTGGACCAGCTCCTCCGGCGACGGAGAAGTCAGCAACACGTTGAGCTGGCTCTGGGCGTCCAAGGCTGATTGGTCCAGATGGAGCAGCTCCACGGCTTGGGGCAGAGTATCCTCCTTGTGGGGCAGAGAAAGATGGGGCAGCTGGGGCAGAGAAAGATGGGGCAGCTGGGGCAGAGTAACCTCCTTGTTGTGGGGCAGCACGGGTATCAGTAAGTTCGAACTCAGCAATTCTTTCAGCAGCCTCTGGTTGTCCAAGGGAGGCAGGTCCAGAACGGGATGGAGGTCCGTAAGAGGAGCTTGGTCCAGATGAGGAACCACCATCACCGAGGGATCCAGATACACGGGCAAGAATGGTTTGGTCGAGGTTGAGTCCTTCGGTTCCTTGGGGAGTTCCGGAGCCATCACCTCCACGGCTGATGAGATCCCCAACACGGGCCAACAATGCTTCGTCAACGTATTCGTTTATTCCACTTCCACCGCTTCCTCCGAAGCTGGAGAAGGAAGCACCACCACTTGATCCACCACTGTAACCCCCGGAGAGTCCAACATGAGCTGGAGCTTCACCAGCAGCAACGGCGATGACGGCAGCGAGAACGATCTAGGAATTAGAGAAATTACCAAATTATTATTTATTAGCAATTCCATAGAATTTCTCTATTAGGTAGGTATAAATTTACAAATAGGTAGGTATATATATTTTCATGAATTGTTGCTCAAAGTGTTGTTAAACTTACAAATTTGTTCATTTTGGAAATTTTTGGAAGTTTGTGGCAAAGAATTGCACAAGAAAAGATTGGATAGATGATTCAATGGAAAGGTTGAAAAAGTTACTGATGACTTTTGATGGAACCTTGCAAGCTTTTTATAGGGCTACAGTAACCTTTGGTGGACAATAGGTTCAAATGGTAAGAACCACGCGAAGAAAAAAATCCAAGTATTGTAATTAACATTTTACACTTTTATGTGGCTTATCGTTTAGTGTCATTTGTGAATTAATTAAATATGTACTATCTTCTGTGGACGTGAGTACACAATATACTTATACTAATACAATAATAATATAGTACATGTGCATCGCCAGTTTTCCTAGCTTTTTTTGGAAAAATGAGGTGTTTATTGTAGACAGGAAGGAAGAAGAGTTGCCGATATATTGCATATTGCACATAAGACATTGTGTCAGCAATATTAATATAACTTCGCGAAGGGTTAAACAATGTTCATAATCATATTAAGTATCTACAGCTTAGAAATAATCTACCAAAAACAAAGCATATCTTATAATAGGGCTTTTATATTAAGTTTAAAAGATATATGGAATGCATTTACATATATGAGCTAAAAGCACAAAAAGTTCTAAAGACATTTGCTAAAATTCATGCGAGAAAATAGGGGATCCAGTGTCATGCAATGTGCATACGTAAGGTAAACTATTAATAATTCTCTGTGGAAAAGGGTAATTGTTAATTCAAGTACGTTTTATTAAGTGCTGCATGGTGAACACTTTACATAAAGATGAAGAAGTAGGGAAGGTGAAATGTCCATTTTGTCTGTCCAATCCATCATCTATGAGCAATTGTAGGAACGTTGTTGTTGCATGCAATGTTCTTTCACGAAAACACGTTAATCTTATGTGGAATACTAAAATGTCAGCACCCTTGAGAATCTTCAATCCCTTTTTATCAGCATAGCGTCCCAGTGACATTGGAAATGAGCTGCTCGTTGTAGATTTAGTGTACGTGATCCTATCGTCTTCTTTTTTTTATCTTTTACGATTTTTCACAATAATTATTTTATTTCCCTAAAAACTCGCAAAGTTGAACAAGTGAGATAGGTGATGATTATGTGACTGATTGCTTCTGTAGATATGATTGCAGCTAATGCAACTTCAACATGATAAGCTTAAATTCAAAAGTGGAATGCAGATAGGCATGCTGTAATTAGTCAGTTATCCACAAAAATGATGAATCTTATGAATGAGCATATCATGTCACCAGAATTGGGAATGATCATGATTCATGGATCATCATTGAAAATAAGGTTTTTGCATGCTATTATAGCTAAATCAGACAAACAATCGTGAGTACCAATCATGTAAAAAATTGTGAAGTTTTGACAAAATTATTTGGTTATTTTATTGATTTGAGCTGCTGCTAGTTTTTTTATAAAGTGCCTTTGTGTCAATGCTGCACTGCAGGTAGTAGGTTGTAAATGATTGAAGGTAAAGATAAATTCATTGTTTAAATACCTACATAATAGTGAAACATTGACAAATTTTTTTCAAAATGAGCGTTTGAAAACTTGAGAAAACCCGTTAATATAAAATGTGGTACAATAATCGTTAAATCCTACAAAAAACCAGGTAAGTAGAAGCAAGATATTGATTTATATTTATCTCTTTAAAAAATCTTGTTCAATGTCATAATGGGCGCTACACAGCAAGTGTAAATTAATGACGAATCTCACTAAACCTATATGATTGTATATGGTATGGCTGGACGAAAGAACATTAAAGTTGAACAGTTTACTTCCTGTTCGTTCAATGGAGGCTCATCTTCTTCACGTCACCTCTCCTTTAGCATTCTATGGGCAAACTGAAATGTTTCCTTGATTTGCTAATTAGATGCGGTCTTCAATGCTACAACAAAGCAAACGGTAATTACAGTAAACAATGATTGTTATAAATGCTTATGAGGTTCTTAAAATGTACTCTTTAGGCATATACAATAACAAATTGAGGATTTCATCTTTTAGGAAATTACAATTTAGTTAGTAAAGTGCAGTTCTCACAGTCAAGTTCAATGTTTAGTTTGTCTAGTGTCGTTCTTTGTACAGTTGCATAGAGAAACGCTACGAACTATGAACTTTGTAATGCCTGTCTTAATTGGTGCAACCATCAAACAAATCATTTATTAATGAAGGTTGACAGTATGGTATAATGTAAATGCACTTGACAAGTCTCATTTCATTTTAATTTTTGGTCTTGAGCGAGCATGAATGAACAAATTGTTCATGTTTAAAGCAAATTAATCATTAGCTTAAAATAACTTTCTACATATATAGGTGTGGTGATTCGCAACAATAATTTTTTAAAATTAGGAATATTTTAGTAAATATTAGTGGTACTCAAGGCGATTGGATTAATCTAAATCGGTTTAAACGTCAGATTTTTAAACCCATGATTTTTATCTAG
>JAHZNG010000864.1:0-17348 GCA_027744375.1 Orchesellides sinensis
CATCCGAAAAGAAGGGGGATAGTACGAGCAATTAAGATTTATTGGCAAGAAGCTGTGTGTGCTACTCCTTCTGCTCACTATAGCATAATATAAAAATGGCAACGGAGAATTCTTCTTGTGTCTATATACCTCCAAAGATATACATACATAGTGACATTTATACATTTTTTATATGGAACATTTTAGAAAATGAAAAAAGAAAAAAAAAACTTTTTTATGCATGTTTGTCATGTGCACTGCTCATGATACTGATGACGATAAGAAGGCTACATATAATACTTTAGGTATGTATGTGCAGGCATGATGTCCTTCTGTCTTGATGACGATTTTTGGTTGGAACAAAAATTCCTGGTGGATTCAGAGAGAATAGGCCGGAGGTATGCAACAGCCGGCCAAACTAATTTTCAGTTTTTTTTATCTAAGAGACGCCATCGTGTAATAAGTTAGTTATCTTTTGTGATTATCATTATATATTGCACAATTACAGTATGTACATAGTTTTATATGGCTCTACTTAGCCATGCGAATTTAGTTCAAAGGAAAACAATGGAATATTGATTCCAGACAAGAAATACCGTCTCGCTCTCACTCTGTGCCACACCATAACTTTCCACTTGAATTTTCCAATGTTATCATCTCGTTAGGTGGTATTAGTTTAATCATTCAACCAGAGAATAACAGACTATCTGGTTGGGCGCTGTTGATGTGCATAATGTAATATTCATGATATTCTTTCTGCTTCATCGATCTCACAATACGGTAATTAGCATTGCAAATTTAAAAAAAATACCGTATCGCATATTATAGAAGTCAGTCAGTTAGGAGGGGATAATAATTTTCGTCCTAGTTTTTTTTACCTCTTGGGATATTATTTATTATTTAAATAATAATAATATCGTGTGTGTACGCGAGTGAGCTTAAACTGGAATGGAAACACTTGCAAAATTTGATTGTAACACATGAATGTAAATGTAAATGTATCAAAGAATCCTTCAATAATATAGAAAGTTGAAAAAAATGCTTCAATTTTGGTACTCCATAAAATAAAAAATATGAAAAAGGGTGAAAGGTGAAATTTATTTTTGTCTGACAGCACACCATAAGCAAAGGAAACGGTTTTAAGAAACGAATAGGCATCATCATATATTTTTTCCTCTTCTCAACCCTTTCTTCTGCCTTTGCATACAAATTGCATGAAAAAAGAAGCTAACAACTTTTTCTTCTTTTTCAACCGTCTAATCTATTTGTTCTGTTGCCATTTACCATTTACTTGACTGCACTGCAAAAATTACATACATGACATATGAACATAGATACATATGCATATCCACCCGGTACTACGTATGCTTTTTCAAGAGATCCGCATACTTTCCATCTTCACGTACGCTCCCGCGATTTGTACAAGAACGCTTCGTATTTTTCAAGATGATGAGCAAGGATGAAGGATAAAAGATGAGCAGAAATTCCTCTTCTAAGACTTTTGCATTGAGGTTCTCTCTACATACAATACCCTTTTTGCATTTTGTGAGCAGTTATATAACTGCTTTTTGGAGCTTACACAAATAAAATAAAGCTGTATAGTACATAATTTGGAAAATAGACTGGTCCAATCCAACTGAAATATTTTTACGTCTTTCAGTCACACAGAGCTCTCGGCTCAACGTCTGTTTTGTCTGTTACTATTAATTTCTTTTGGATGATGATGATGATGATGTTGTTGCTTTATTCTCTCTTTATGCTCATGTTCAAAAACCTTTCCACCATATTGCTTTTGGAAAAAAGAATACGTATGGAAATATCCTTAAGGAAGACGGTTGCATATGAAAGTTGCATGGTTGCGCTCTTGTTCTTTTGGGCGTACCATTAAGAATGTTGTATTTTTGCGGGGGTTTCGCATGCAAATGTGACAATTCCTCTTTTTCCTCTCATGCCACTGCCAATCAAACTGTCACTTAGAAAAATTAACATTTTCATCCGTATTCCGGTTCCCTTTTTGTAAATAAAAAAATACAATGGGGTTTATTCAGAACTTGGGGGTTGAGTATAAAAAGGGATAAGAAGGGGTAAAATGACTTGCTTGGATATGGTTCTGATGCGACATAAAATTTTGTTTAAGATGTAATTAGATATTCCAGAGAGTCAATAGTAATATTAATGTTTAAATGTCTTTATTGCAGGCTAAGAAAAAGGCGCAGGATTTAGATAACCTTAAACAGGAGTTAGAAACCGATGATCATAAAATTCCATTGGACGAGCTCTGCAGGAGGCTTCATACTAACCCTGACACGGTAAGTGTTTATAATAGCATATAATTTTTTGTTATGATTGACTTGTTCGTTATAATATCATGTATTTTTTATATTCGACAGGGTTTGACAAATGCGAGAGCCAAGGAGAATTACGACCGTGATGGCCCTAATGCCCTTACCCCTCCCAAAACTACCCCTGAATGGGTAAAGTTCTGTAAAAACCTGTTTGGTGGATTTGCCCTTCTCCTATGGATAGGAGCCGTTCTTTGTTTTGTAGCCTATGCCATCCAAGCTGGCAACTACGAAGATGCCTCAAAAGACAATGTAAGAGTTTTGCCTGAGAATTTTTAAAAGTAATTTGGGAGAATTTTATGAGGATGAAAATAAAGTTTGTATTATTTCTCAACAGTTATACCTCGGAGCGGTCTTGGCAATTGTCGTTATCATTACCGGTTGTTTCTCATACTATCAAGAATCAAAGAGCTCCAAGATTATGGAATCGTTCAAGAACATGGTTCCACAATATGCCACCTGCTTGAGGGAAGGGCAAAAGATTACCGTCAAGGCAGAAGAACTTACGATTGGTGACGTAGTCGAGGTCAAATTTGGTGATCGTATTCCAGCTGACATTCGAATCATTGAATGCCGAGGTTTCAAGGTAATATTACTTGCAATGAATGCAACTATAAGTATATATATTAATGCAAACGTTATTTTGCTTCGGTGTTCTAATTTTTCACTATGTTTTTTATTTTCCATTCCCATCCACTTTTTTGAATGAACTCTTCGGCATTTTCCCTATCTATAATGTTCCTCCCGGTGGATGGCGGTGTGTAGGTGGACAACTCTTCACTGACGGGAGAGTCCGAACCCCAGAGCCGAGGACCGGAATGTACACACGACAACCCTCTCGAGACCAAAAATTTGGGTTTCTTCTCTACCAATGCCGTTGAAGGTATATACTCGCACAAAATAGGATCCTTTTCGTTTCAAAATACCAAAATGATGAAATCTGACAAATTTACGACTTTTTCTACACATAATTTCATTATTCATCACCATTGGACAATGGGATTTGCACAGTGATTAACTGTTCGCTTTAAATTTATTCAGGGTGCCCCAGAGAGAATTTTGGACAGATGCTCAACCATTTACATTGGAGGAAAGGAGAAGGTTTTGGACGAAGAGATGAAGGAAGCTTTCAACAATGCCTACTTGGAACTCGGAGGTCTTGGAGAGCGTGTGCTTGGTTTCTGCGACTTGATGCTTCCATCTGACAAGTATCCACCAGGCTTTAAGTTTGACAGCGATGACCCGAACTTCCCAATTTCCGGACTTAGATTTGTTGGTCTCATGTCTATGATTGATCCTCCTCGTGCTGCTGTCCCTGATGCCGTCGCCAAGTGCAGATCTGCTGGTATCAAGGTTATCATGGTCACTGGTGATCATCCTATCACTGCCAAAGCTATTGCTAAATCCGTGGGTATCATCTCTGAAGGTAAGTCTATTCAACTCTAGTTACGAGCCTAATCAAAATAGAGGCTTTGTTCTAAAATGATTTTTATTTTCTAAAGGAAACGAGACTGTTGAGGACATTGCTCAAAGGTTGAACATCCCTGTTGCCGAAGTTAACCCAGCTGACGCCAAGGCTGCTGTCATTCACGGAACCGAATTGAAGGATTTGAACAGTGAACAATTGGACGACATTCTGAGACATCACACTGAAATCGTGTTTGCCCGTACTTCCCCACAACAGAAACTGATCATTGTAGAAGGTTGCCAACGTCAAGGAGCCATTGTCGCCGTAACAGGAGACGTATGAACTCATTACAACCTAAAAGCGCTTTAAGATTATTAACGAATATTAAAGTTACAGTTTACAATTTTTATGTTGCTTCTTTTCATATAGGGTGTAAACGACTCACCTGCCCTGAAGAAAGCTGATATTGGTAATTATTTAAACACTATTACAAAATATCCATTTTAGACCTAAAATAAATATTCAGAGTCAGAGTTAAATGCAAATTTTATTGTCTTCAGGTGTGGCTATGGGTATCGCTGGTTCGGATGTGTCCAAACAGGCTGCTGACATGATTCTGTTGGATGATAACTTCGCCTCCATTGTGACAGGTGTTGAGGAAGGTCGTCTGATTTTCGACAACTTGAAAAAATCCATTGCCTACACTTTGACTTCAAATATTCCTGAGATTTCTCCATTCCTGTTGTTCATCATCTTCAACGTTCCACTTCCACTCGGAACTGTAACCATTCTTTGCATTGACTTGGGTACTGACATGGTACGTGCCTTTAGCATTATTCTTAATTTAATCGAACATTTACCTCAATATTTTTATATAGTCATCTGCAATTTAAGGATTTTATCTACAGAGTTTATGTTTAATTGTCATTTTATGCATAATGTGGTAAAGACTTTACCAGTTTTTCTGCGTGAATTAAATAAAGGAATTCGCGCGCAGCACCAGATATCATACTTAAAATAGTACAAAAAATGTACCAAAAAATTAGTAGAAATACAGTATTTCCAATATAATATTTAGTATTACAGAGTAGAGTAAATTATCTGAAGGGAAAAAGTTAAGTTACAAAATTCTAGTTCAATATCAACTAACTGAACTAACCAGTACTACTATAACCAGTTTTGCTAGTGTTTTCGAACAAAGTCCAAACCCCAGAAAAATTATCCCTAAACCACCTTCAAATACTACCGTACATTCTAGTTTCACACTAATCACGATAACCCTAACACAATTTTTTAGTTATATAAAACACTTATCATGCAAAACTCATTTATTTCGTTTCCTCCCCAAAACCTCACCAATTTGCATGTTAGTTTTTGCACAAATAAACTAAGCAATTAATTAATCCTCCTTTGTATAATTTCCACTCACAATAATTTTGAATAGTGACGTAGCTCGGCCTTTAATGACTAGCACAGTTTAGGATTTAGAAATTAATGCACATTGCCAGAAACTAAATGAAACAAGGCTGATACTTTAACTGTTAATATAATAATATAGTTTGCCAAAAAATATAGTGTATTTAGAAGCAAAATATTTGAAAGCAATTTAGAATTTAGCATGAATTTTGAGCAATTTATTCAATATAATTGCAATGCATTAATGCAAGTATAGCTTAATTGAAAAAATATTCTCTCTGTGAAAAAAAATTCTAGTCACCCTTACTTTGCGTACAAATTAGTGATTAGAGGGAATCACGACGTTTTTGTACTATTTTACTATATAATTTATAAATTGTTTAGGTTCCTGCTATTTCACTTGCATATGAAGCCGCTGAAAGTGACATCATGAAAAGGGCTCCTCGCGACCCTCTTAAAGACAAATTGGTTAACGAAAGGTAAAATTACATTTTCCCCACTGTGGCCCTGATTTCCTGGGGATTTTCTCCCAGAATCTCCTCAAACACCCACACTGAGCGTACAAAGGTGGAGTTGAGAGAAGGGGGTGTAAAGGGGGAGAGTCATCTTGGGAATCTTGGCCTTATCATACTAAAAACAAAACAAGTGTCGCAAAGAACCACTTGCGCATTTGAGCTTATTCGTGGCGGCTTGCTACTCATTTATACAATATTATCTGCATGACTTCACGTTAGAAAATCTTGTAGAAAAAATACCGTAGTCAATATAGTTCTCTGTGTGTTGTAGATAGTTCCACAATATTTTTGTGACAAATATTTATCCGCATAAAAAACTTTCAGCCCATATATATGTAATTATCGTTGTGTACATTGTTATAAGATCGTTGATTTGAAGTGTGTGCGTGTGATCTGCTAGCCAACCAAGAATATAGAGCACAAGGTAATCTATGTGTGTGTAAGCAGTTTATTAATTAGACTAATTTTTGGCAAACTTGATTTTTTGTCATTTATTTAGTAGTTGTTAACTATTTGTGCTAAAATATGATTTACATACTACCGTATCAGTTTAAAGATGTAAGTGAGTACTCTGCAACAGACATTTTGGAGTACTCACTATTGATATCACCCTAAAAAGCTCATATCATTTTTAATATGTGTGTATTTCGCCTTCTTCGTTATTACAAAAATTAATAATTGCATATAATTACGGTAAATTGATGACAGATATTAATTTTCTACGTGTTCTAAAAATTATTAATTGCTAAATATTGTTTTTTAGAACAGAAATGTGTGTCTTTTAGTTTTTTTAATCATAGTTTTTTGCGTGTTCTTTGTTTTTCGCTTTCGACGTGTGTACTTTAGGTTCCAGCTATTTCACTGGCTTACGAAGAAGCAGAGTCGGACATTATGAAACGACATCCTCGTGACCCGAAACGTGACAAATTGGTCAATGAAAGGTAAAAGAGCGAAAAGTGATAAAAATGAAACAAAAAAAATGAATTTACCAAAGCAAATGTCTCTACGGTCCCCCCTTTCTCAATCCGTTGCGTTGTTCTTGTTCTATGAAATGACTTACAAAAAAAATCTCTCCATTTCTCTCTCTTTCTGTCTCAACTTACTCTAAGCTACTTCTCAATTGCTACCTCTTCACTAAAAACCTTCTCTTTTCTATTTACCAAGCCTAACCAACTCGTTCTCCAAGTGTTTGTCATGTTCCGCTCTCTCTCACTCTCTCTCGCTAATCCGTTATAAATCATATAAACTTGTACAGAAAACGTTAAACTATTCTATTATTTTCGTGTTATTTCACAAATAACCGAAATCTACTTTTCTAACGTATTAAGCTATGTACTTATGTCTTTCTTAAATTAATACTATATATCCAATTAACATCAACGGCTGTTGAAATCTTTGATATCTTTAAACTAAACTGGAATATTAATCTCTGAAACAAAAACAGGGGTAATGATTTGCGAGTTACAGTTTTACGTACATTTACGTAAGTTTTTGGATGTCATTTGGGTAAAATTGGGTAAAAACTCTTTCGGGTCTCTTGGGGTCACTTGAGAATGCGCAGAAGAATGCCGACTGGAATGATAATGGTTGACTTCCGTTTCGATATTTCTCAATGCTGCGTTTAATGTGTGTTGCCTTCTTTTACAAAATGTATTTTATTAACAGGCTTTTAATGCTTTTATGAAAATATGGGTTTTGGCTTGGGTGTCGGGCGGTGATGATATGCTGCTGGTGGAAGTTAGTCATTATGCAATGTTTTTTTTACAGCTATAGAACAAAAACAGATTATTTTTGACGTGCTTTCCAGACATATATGTGTTATCTCCGAACAAATAAGCAATCTTTTGAATTTACAATTAGTTCAAAGCTAAAAATATAATATTGCACTTTGTTCTTTGCACGATTAAACTATATACGCTCAGCTACGCGCTCATGATATGACTCCTTTTGCAAAAAAGACATTAAAAAGTGCTGAAGAAAGGAGTATAATTATCGTGCTATGCCATGCGCTAAAAGATATATTTATATAGTTAAGCAAAATGCCTATATGCATTCACATTTTACAACATTTTTCGATTTTTTGGTTAAAAACCTTCCTTTTATTCCTCTACTCAGATTTTTCTTTTACTTACATAAAATATACCGTATCCACACAAATTTTTTAAATGACAGGTCATTATTTAGTCAGTTCAACAAAAGATGACAAACTAAGAAAAAATACAAGTTTGATGTTTTACAAGTGTGACAAGTATTCCATAGACGTCCTTATTACAGCATGCTGTATTTTTAAAGTATTCAATTTCATAAATATGGTATTATGCGTTATAATGACTCGGGGTGCAGGTTCCAGCCATTTCTTTGGCTTACGAAGCTGCAGAAGCGGACATAATGAAACGTCAACCACGTAATCCCAAGCAAGACAAGTTGGTTAACAACAGGTCTGTTTTGTTATGAACCCTCTAATGTTCAGGTTCTCTCTTTCTACTACTTTCTTTCTATTTCTCTGTGTGTAAACAATATATTATGGTTTGTTTAAATGTATTTTAACTTATTTTAAACTATATAATTTCTATGTTTATATTTAGGCAGAATAGATAGGTTTGTGCGCATGGCTGAGCGTTAATGAAATCAATGTCTGAAGAGAAATTTGAGAGTGAAAGCTTGCGAAGCTTTCTCCTCGTCAAATACAATCTGTGTTTTGGCAAAGCAAAAAAAACATAACGATTTTCGTTCTAATGCTAAAAATTTATTGTTGTACAAAATAACTAACCCAGATACTTTTCAATGAATTTGTTTATGTGTATTTACTAACTCAGACATATGGGCTGTTTTTGAGCTTTCTCCTTGCTACAAAATTTACTATAATGCATTTTCCTGCTAATGTAATTACTACATGTTTAGAATATATGGGACAGACTCCCAAATTCCCTTATCTGTGTGACGTATCCCCTTACCCGTAGTAGTCTTCGCTTTTGTGAAGCCAATGCAAATAATAATAATTTTTGAAGAAAGTTGGATAACAAAGTCTTACCTTTAACCTGTGATTATACAAATAAATCAGATTGATCTCCATCGCCTACGGTCAAATCGGAATGATCCAAGCTGCTGCTGGTTTCTTTGCGTACTTCATCATCATGGCTGAAAATGGATTCCTCCCCACTAAGCTCTTTGGTATTCGTAAACAATGGGACTCCAAGGGTGTGAACGATCTTGAGGATTCTTATGGACAAGAATGGGTACGTTATATTATTATATATTTAAAAAATGTAATAAATAAGAATATAATTTATGTTGTTTAATATAATTCATTTTAAATTTTAGACCTATCACGACCGTAAGAAGCTGGAGTTTACTTGCCACACTGCATTCTTCGTGTCAATTGTCATTGTACAATGGGCTGATTTGATCATCTGTAAGACAAGACGTAATTCCATCGTTCACCAAGGAATGAAGTATGGCGCCCCTTTATATCACATTCTCTTATCTTAGCATTTAAATTGTTTGGAATATATTCTAAATCAATATAACTCTGATTTATAGGAACTGGGTACTTAACTTCGGTCTCGTGTTTGAAACCTGTCTGGCAGCTTTGCTGTCCTACTGTCCAGGAATGGACACTGCTCTCCGAATGTACCCACTCAAGTACGTGCTCAATATTTTATTAATTAAATGCTAAATGTATCATGGATTATCTTAAAACATCGGTTTTAACTGTTATTCTTTATCG
This sequence comes from Orchesellides sinensis, assembly GCA_027744375.1. Classification (NCBI taxonomy): domain Eukaryota; kingdom Metazoa; phylum Arthropoda; class Collembola; order Entomobryomorpha; family Orchesellidae; genus Orchesellides; species Orchesellides sinensis. The sequence goes on from JAHZNG010000864.1 coordinate 9,388, forward strand.
TTGCAGGATCAACTGGTGGATTCCAGCAATACCATTTTCAATAGCTATCTTTATTTATGATGAGATTCGTCGATTCATTCTCCGCCGCAATCCCGGAGGTTGGGTGGAACAGGAAACATATTATTAGTCCAAACAAAATTTTAGTGATCGTAGCGATTATAAAATAATAATTAAATTAATAATAATGGAAATAATAATAATAATCATGATACACTTAAATAACGGTAACAATAAGAGTATAAGCGTAATAATAGTAATAATAATGATAATGACTATTATGGTAACTTATACAAATGATAAGTATATCATCTTCAGAGAGAAGCAGAAGCCATCACATAAAAAAATGTATATGAACAAGTTCCACCACCCTCTTCTAACCACCAACAACACCAAGAAACCACCACCAACACTTAATATTTCAATTTTATTACTACTGAAAGAACAGTTACAGCACAAGAGAGAAAAGTATAATACAGAGACAAATGCGTTCTTATACTCTTTCATCCGAATAGTCTTCCAACAGTACTACCTTTTTCAAATATGAATTTCAAAAAAGGCTATTCTGGAGTCGAGAACTTGATTATTTTACAACATTTAAATTCAATAATCAAGTTGAATAAATAAAAAGGGGATATATAGCTAGTTATAAAGCGTTTTCACCATCTTCAAAAACCTTTAGAACAAAGTATATCCAGTTTTTGCCATTAGTATTCTGATACAGTGTTTAAACAAGAGAAACATTATGCAAAGGAGCAGTTATAACATCATTTTATTTATCATTGTAACAACGAGAAAAATAAAAGTACACAGCTATCATAGCGTTCTCTGTCACCAAACGTTAATAACGCTGCCCGACTATGTAAATGTGTAAAAAATCCTATTCATCTACCAAAATCTACACCCAAATTGGTAAAAGATCATCCAATAATTTTTTAAATCACAAATTACATACAAACGCTATATAAAAGAACGATAGTATTTTACACATAAAAAATGCTCCACCAACAAAGGCGTAGTAAGTCCCTCAACATGGCATAACCTGCAAAGATAATATACGATAAAATATGAGATATTTAGTGATACTTACAAAAAATTAAATAATGCTTTCATTACAAATGGAAAAATAATTGGGACATTTCTTAGAGAAAAAGTTCTACATAGACGAGGTACATATTATAACAAAAAAAGAACACATACACACTTGTAGTAAATTTAACTGCAATGATGCTACAACTCAATAAGACTATTTAAATAAAATATATTGAGATGATGCTGTCATTCATACAATACATAACGAATAGACATACATACGATAATTTTCAAACAATCATCCAATCTCTCAATTACTGTTGGTGTAAGAACAGGACAAGATGTAGCTTTAATAAAGTATATAAATTATATACAAAATTATACTGCATCCACATTTTATGCATAAGATCTTTATGTGTAAAAACAGCAATCGCCAAGCAAATTGTTTACTTGTTCACACTGTATAGGAATCAAACAATCAAAGATAGCTCTGCGGATGATTATAAAGAAGTACGTAAAACCGCCATGCCATAATAAGAGTAATAATAAAAAATAATGGTAATAAAAAACTATAAAGCATATATGTAGAGATACTTATACCGCGTATTACTACATTCACCATAATTCTTGTTTAGGTGGCCAACATCATCCCATTTAGAAAGAGAGAGCCTATATATGCATGCGTCTTAATTATATTGAATAATAATTATATTTTAAAAAACAAGCCATTTTGTCTTCTTTTTAGTTGTTTTTTTAAATTGTCACTTGTTCTCTTTTTAGTAAAAAAAGAATATATATATATTATCTCTCTCGCGCTGCTCTTGAAAAATAAACTTTTTAATAATGTATGTCATCCATCAATGTTGTCATTTATACATAATATATAATAATGCTAGAAACAAAAAATTATATACTTGATCATCATGATTATAATACACACACGGTTATTATTATTATTACTATTATTATTGCTACAAGCTGCTGCTCCAAAGCCCTTATATAAAAACAATATATGAATACATATAAATATATACTTGTATTACTACTGTGCATTATAGTTTCTATATAATATCTTATGTAAACGATTATTATTATTGTCATTATTGCATTTAAAAGAAAGCAAACAGTGTACACATTTTAGTAGCACACGTAAAATATTTAAAAATAATGAAGAAAATTGTACACGACATCTTTTAAAAAAATCAATCTTGTTATATATATTATGATATGCAGAAGTACAGAATAATATTGTGTAATGTTATAATTATTATGCTGTATTTTGTCCGTTCATTACAACTTATATGTGTATGTATTTAAAAAATCCATTATTAATTCTCTGCATCTCTTTATTCAATTGTACATTGCTATGATGGGAAACTGGTGAATGCGTCTGAATCTGAAGAATGATGATGATGTGTAGAAAAAAGCTATATATATATATTACTGTTATAAAAAAAGAAGGTATTTGTTGATGATAAAGAATTATGTATGACCCGTTCAAATTTCTTTAAAACATTTTACCGTTGACTATCTCCCGTCTAATCATTTCTCGCTCATGTTTTGTATAAACTTTCTTTTTCGAAAAAACCAGTTGTGTTGCATACCATTATCAGCCTTTTTGGAACCAGGTTGTTCCAATACAACTTTCATTGCTTAATTTGTTCATGGTTAAAAAATTAAATGCTAAAATATTATGAATCGGCTGTGGTAATACGAACAATCAGCTTTATAAATACAAAGAAAATAACAATCTCGTGTAAGGGAAAAAATCCTGAAATACTATTCCGGTGAACAACGTGAGATAATATAAATAGGCTTTCTTTTCTTTTATCCGAGAACGCTACAAGAGAACATGCAAACAAATCATCAAACTGCCTATATGCTCTCACTCAGTTTAATTTGCACATTCAGTCTCATCTCCACAAAAAAACAAGCACTAGATGAAAGAGAACATGTGTGAATATGATGGGAAAGTAGTGAAAGTCAAAGCAAGAGAAAATAAGATGCATTTATTTTTTCAAACGAAATGTTCAAGTGAAAGTACCAATCTAACGGTGGTTTTGAAGTGTTGTGTGGTTGTCGGTTTTTTCAAAAACACAGTCCAAATATAAAGTTGACTATATAGTTGTTCTTGTTACTAACTTGTGAACACTTGCAAAGTAAAAGAATTGTGTAATTTTATGAGATAGTAAATAATAATAAAATCCTTGTAAAGGAAATGGTTGTCGTAGTCGAGGAAAGTGTCGTTGTGCATATATTGTAATTACAGGTATAAAGTAAGAAATATAGAATACTTTATTGTACTTGAGCTCTTATACATTTTTGATTTGGGTGTGGGGGTGATTGAATGGTTGATTGAGTAATTGGGTGATTGATTGGCTGTATGCTTCTGGTTCGATTGAATATGGGAAAAAATTGGTGAAAGTGTGAGGATGTTTGGGCAAGGTATAAAAGTGTGTTGAAGCAACTGATGATAAAACCTTACATACTGTAGTGGCTCTGTATGTAAAGGTATATGTTAAATGTTATGTACATAGTTTATAAACGTTATATACAAATGAAAAGGACAGACATATTAAGGTATAAATAGTTATACAATTAATTGTATATATTTCATGTATTACTGTTACTACTGCTAGGGCTGCGGCGTCAAACGATTGTATTCTACATTGTTGTATATATAAAAGATGTTCACACACATGAGGATGATGGTGTATCTTATATCTCCAATTTAATATGTATAAAGTAAGTAATTTAATATAATATACACAGGACTCTCCGCAGATTTTACCTGAAAACCTAAACGAATCGTCAATCATGTAAAAAACAAAAAGCAAAATTGTATCATCAAAAACCAGATTACAAACAACAAAAAACGTTTGGTGAACAAAGAAAACTATTGTGCATCCTCAAATCATGAGACAAAGAAAAAAAATCATTCTATCTTCTATCCTATATATAATGTATGTATATAAGATAATATGTTACATAAATTGTAAATTACAACAGAAACATACACAAATTTATATAGTGTGGGGATAAGAAAAAAAGGACAACAAAAAAATAATCACGGGGAAACAAACAAAGTATAACTTGATGATGATGACTTCTTTTTGAGTAGCAAATGCATTTTAAAACATAAAATATACTGGAAAAAAATTGAGAGAAAAAAGTTAAATAAATTTCTTAAAAACATCCAAAAAACCAGAGAGTTCTTTGTTAGACGAGTTTTTGATTGATTTCCAACAAACATCATAATATGAAATGCGAAGAGGCAAAGAAAACAAAAAATCCTGATCACAAAATGACAATGAAAACATTCCGCTGGCCGGTTTTCTCTTTTTAAAAACAAATCAAGCATGATAATATAGATTTTTACCTTAACAAAAATGTTTTCATTTGCCAAAAGCCAATAAAATGTTTGAGAATGAGTCAAACAGGAAGTTCCAATAATGAAGTAGTAGATTGCTATATGAAAATGGGTCCTCATTGAAAAGTATATGAAGATACCATATAAACCAAGTGGCCACTTCTTTAATATTTTAGTACAATAGAATCATTTGAAGTAAATCTTGACATGAAAGTGCGTTTTTGGTAGCAAGTCTTTTAGTAAACTTTTAGACAATTTTAAATGCTGCAAGTAACACGTAAGATATACATGTAGTAGCAAGGTATGAAGTATTTTGCGTACCAATATACATTAGACCATACCAAAGTAACTGTTTGTTAGTTGCTAAAAGTAAGAAAAAAAACTGCTCTCAATTAAAGTAATTGTAGGACTAATTAATATTAACTTAGGAATTCCATCTGTATATGTAGAAATATACATAGTATACTATTTAATCATTGTACTGCAAAAAATATAGCTCCAGCAGGCAATTTATTTCGTAGACAAAAGTATAGATGCAGTAAAAAAAATCTTATACACAAGGTAATTATGGTGCAAGCACACACATAGATACGATCACTAGATATAAGGGAAGATAGAAGAAAATTGTTATATAACTTTTAAAAAATATTTAGGTAATTATAAAGGTGTAAGGGTTTAATCAGTACATGTAATCTCATAATACACACACATTCTACGATGATTTTCATGAAAAAAAGCCTTTTCAGTCGTCTCGTGGAAATATTTTTTAAGTACACGAAAACTAATAAAAAAACAAGTTTTAATCTGAAGGAAAAACTGCATAATAATTTAAAAGGGAAGTTATAAAAAGTATGCATATGCTCTTGTCATCTTATATTAGCCAATTAAAATATGTAACACTACCAATTTGTTCATCTACAATACATATATACAATCTACAACGCTAACCAATATATATCACCACCACACAACTAGAAATAGTTTCTTTACGATTACTCAAAATAAAATTAATTAGTTAATCAACATCTAATAACAAAAAAATCTATAAAAAATTGTGAAAGTGACTTTGTTAGAGGACGATTTTCTGCGATTATGTCAGAAAAAGATTTTTTAGTTTCCTTACCGCATATGTGTGTGACTAATAAGGGGATGAAAGGTGTTAATGAATGATAAAAACATCGTGAATGTGCATGAGTGCATTTTAATTGATGTGGTGCGACTGCTTGAGAAAAAAATACTAATGATTCCCCTTGAATCATGTCGCGACTCTCTTCTCTGATTGATTGGCTGTACTTTTTTTAATCAGTTATGTACTCACATCATCATCGTATTTATATATAAATGTACTCACATCATCATCGTATTTGTATATAAAAATATGTGATCATGATGTGCGTTTTCCTCTGATTAGAACAAATAAAAACTATCACTGCGTGGGAAAGAAAAATAAAAGTTAGTCGAGATGATTTCCGTTTTGTTTCTTTAGCTATATCGGTTTAAATGATGACATAACATGGTGAAGGGAAGACGAGTAACATGCTTAAAGTTACCGTAGACACTTTGGTTTCTCCTCCAGACGAGCTCTTGTTGATAAAACCTGTAAAATGTACGGTACGCCCTCCATTTTTAGAATTTATAGCTAAAACATAATATGTATAAAAAACCAAGATAATATTTGTGTGTGCTGTCTATATTTAGGAATACGTGTATGCAACTTTTATGCATTCACAAGTACCATTCTATTGTTATCTCTCTATTTAACATACAGATCTATTTAGAAAGTAAGTTAGAATTTACTTGTGCTATTTAAGTCGTTTAAAGTTCATACTCTATATTGTTATATATGTACGATATATATTATTAATATCATTGCTACTTAAATTTTAGACGGGATTAAGAGATATAACATTTTACAGTAGATCAAGTTCTTCACCCTGGCCAGCTAAAAGCGTATATTCGATGTTGACATATATACATACAATATTACGTTACATAAAACAATGTGAAATCTAAAAATGAGAAAAACTTATACGGAATCCAAAAAATATGAATAAAACATGATAGTGGAATTTTTTATAAAAAAATTAAACCCTTCTCCAAGCTCTTTTCAAATTTTTATTCTTTATTCGTCAACCACAGTTTTTATTCCTTTACATCAAATATTCAATACATACATCACAACACGTTATCAACCCACCTCCCGTCGCATATAAGAATATATTAGGGCGTGTAATATGTTTTTGTCATCCCAAGATATGAATCATATTCGTTGAGAAAACCTAAATGAATAGGATTAAATCAAGTAAATGAAAATTAATACCAGCCAACAACATGCAAAAATATAATACAAAGTATAATTATCTAGAAATTACTTAAAAGTTCAAAATTAAAAATATAACTTGAGAAAAGTATATATCTGTATGATACTGATTACTGGTATGCCGCACATTGTTAAACTAGAATAGACATCATCCAACAGAAAACATGATGACTATCTGATATAATATGGTAATGGTTTGGTAACTTAAGATGATTATGATAATTCTAATTTTCTGATGAACTGTTACTGTTATTATTACGGTTTCTTGGTCTACTCCTCCTTGACTCGACTGCATGCATCATGGGATCCGGTTGCTCAGTTCTCATTCGTCGTCTCTTCACTTTCCCTCTTCTAGTTGTGGTTGTTGTCTGCTTGTTGGGTGGAGGTGGTGACTGAGGTGGTATTGATTCATCCATGTCTTCTTCTGATGGAGGGGAAGTTGCTGCAGCAGGAATACCCCTTCTTTTATTTGGTCTTCTTTGTCTCCTTCTTCTTTCCTTAGGCTGCCTAATTTGTCTCACATTGGCCTGCTCAATGTCGAAAGCATTAAATCCATCGAGGAAGTTAAACTGGTCGTTGGTAAAGTATGGATGGTCTTGTCCTTGACCTACTGCGCTAAACAATGCACTTGAATGATCTAATCCATTCGAGTTATCATTTGATTCAAACGCGAACGGAGATCGTGGCTGTTGTTGGGGATGTTCGTGAAGGTATCCTTTCTCTGCGGGTTTATTTCCATAAGCTACGCTTCTGCCATAGTCTGCTGAGCCTACTTCGTAAGGGTGAACTGTGGTTTTGGATTCAGGGAGATTAGGAAGTCGAGATAATGCCTCTTTGATGCCTAATCTATTTGGTCTAGCGCCTGAGGCAGGGGTTTCAAGATAGACGTGACCTGCAGTTGATGGAGCATCTGGAAGACGTATGCGATGTTGAGTTGGTGTAATCTGTTCGTTCAAATAGGATTTTGTGGGACTGGGGTAGCCTGTAACTGGGAATGGGCTTGGATATGGAGAATTTAAATGGCCATTATTCTGAAGATGCGACTGGGTCACCGCAGTGGGGTTAGGGCTCGCTTGAATTTTGCCGAATCCGTGGTGATGTTGTTCATGGAATGAATTATAGTAATGGAATGGCTGTTGGGGTAACAGTCCAGGAGATTGTGACGGGTATGAAGCCGGAGTCTGAGCTGTTGCTGGAGTTTGATGTAAATTATATTGACCAAGTGGTTGCTGATGATGGTAA
>JAHZNG010000865.1:0-12089 GCA_027744375.1 Orchesellides sinensis
TTAATAAACGTGTGTATGATTTTATGAAAAATTTTCATGGGTTTCATTTTCATAACAAAAAAAAAAAGAAAAGAAATTAAAAAAAAAATTCACGCATTATTATGTATATTCTAAAAAAATAGAGCGCCGATCTAAAATATACAACAACCATTTGAAAAATAAATATCATTCACCATATATTTAAGTAAACGTTTTATTTAAAAGCGTTTTTTAAAGTCAGATTTAAACTAAATATTTACGTCTGATTATCAATTAGAAAAAAACATTAATATGTTAATCAACCCAAGCTTATGTTTAATACTGTTTCATCAACCCCACTTTCGAACTCATTTACACTCATTTATTGCTACTGACCTGAATACAACGCGGATCTAAAATAGAAAGGCGTAATGAGCGATTTTTGGGATTTTTCGGACACGGAAATTCGTCGGATTAAGTGACACGTTAATTGAGTTTCTAGCATGGTAACAGATTATTCTACCTCTGCAATCTTAAAATTGTCTCACAAGGGACCTATTTTTTTTATATATATATGTAGCTCACGTTGAGATTGACCATGTGTACTCCCAGGGTCATTTGAGCAAAGCGTGACAGCCCCCATGTTAAAATGGTACCCCGTATTGATGTGAACCACGTTTCCGAGATTTTATCATTTTCTGTGTCCTTCATCCAAAAAAAATGGAAGAAATTTCCTCCAAATGGGTTGGTGGTGAGCATTATATATAAAAGAAATTCCACCACATGACATGACACATAAACATGACGATCTGGTAAATAAGTTTTTTTTTCATGAAAATAAAAAAGTTGATCACAGAGACGACTCGAGTTATCATGTTTCTAATATAAAACTACAGTCTAGGATTACGGATGTTTGTGGGAGCAAAATAATGACAAATTCCAACTTATGATAAACAGTCTGAGAGTATGTTGTAAGATGCATTGAGATACTAGTAATTAAGAGTAATAATGATAGCTATAATTTTTTTCATTTTTGCGTCAACAATAAAAACTATTTTAGGTTTGCTTTTAAACACCCCCCACATGACGATCTGGTAAGTTTTTTTTTTTCATGAAAAAAAAAAGTTGATCACAGAGACGACTCGAGTTATCATGTTTCCAATATAAAACTACAGTCTAGGATTACGGATGTTTGTGGGAGCAAAATAATGACAAATTCCAACTTATGATAAACAGTCTCCGAGTATGTTGTAAGATGCATTGAGATACTACTAGTAATTAAGAGTAATAATGATAGCTATAATTTTTTCATTTTTGCGTCAACAATAAAAACTATTTTAGGTTTGCTTTTAACCACCCCCGGAAGACCCCCTTTCATAGAGATTTTTTTTAACAGTCTCTAACGTAGAGTCAATATAACGTTACAAAACAACGTAAAAAATAGTTTTTATTGGTGACGCAAAAATGAAAAGTTTCAATAAAATATACATTTATAGTTTGTATACAAGATCATTGTGCATTTTAGTTATAATATATTAGTGAGTTTTGGGAAACTTTGGAAACAAACACGTTAACGCTAACTTTCCCATGTTAGTTTCCAAAGTTACGTCGTTTCCGAAAACTCGCTAATATATTTTTATAACTTTTTTATTTGTTCATGAAACATATTTTATTTACACAAAATTACTTGACACCCAAAAAAAAATTACAAAGATCAAAAGAAACGAATGTTCTTTTATCATATGTATCATATAAACCTCATCATCATCCGATAAACCCACCCGATAATAAAAATCGTTTCAATATAATCATCAAATAATTCACACGACCAAAAAAAAACAACAAAACACCAAAAATTCACGTCATCGACTCAATTAGAACATTCCTCATATCCCCTCGATCACTCCCACTACCACCACCCCCACCACCTCCAACAATAGAGCTAGCACTAGACCCAATCCCAGGTGTACTAATAACCCCACTATTCAACCTAAAGATACTCTCAAGAACACTCAACTCAGTAGCAGTAGTATCCATTCCACAGAATAAACTCCAGTCGTTAACAACAGCTCCAGCACCTACCAACTCTGACCCACGGTTTACACTTCCAGCGACAAGTGGGACTTGTAAGAGTGATGATAACTCGTCTTGTTCTTGGGATGGCGTTTTTGGGTGGACTATTCCGCCTACAATTTAAAGTTTTGTTTTGTTTTGTGTCAAAAGTTAATTCGTTAACGTTGTGATTAATTTTGAGTTTTTTAATAGTAATTTATTTTTTATTATTTACCTTGATTAGAAAAGAGACAGTATGACCCAACAAGAACGTTGCTAGCAACACTTTGTCTAAAAACCTCAACGTTCAGAACATCTTGGAGGATCTCTTCAGTTTCCTACGAAAAAAAAGATTATAACTAAAAATATAATAAACTACTAGCGTATGATAAACTAACTTCCATACGAGGTTTAATGTTTAACGCCTATATAGTCTCTGTATTTACGTATACCCAGAAGATTTTTTTTTTGTGAATTTTGGTGGAATATATGAGAGTATTCACCATAAAAGAGCGCATGTAAACGAGTCTTTGTTTTATTTGACAAATGGTACAACAGAACAAAAATTGGCTCGGTTACCATGGGTTCATATATGGGACATACATACTCTCATATACAAATATATTCTGCTAAAATTCACAACAAAATCTTTTCCCTAAATTTGAATGGACAATAATACCAAGGTCACTATGAAACAATCCATAGTGAATCCAATGGTTGATTAGGAACTTGACCAATTTTCATGGGGACCAAACCAAAACCTTAGTTAGAAACTTTAATTATTGAAAGATTCCCATGATATGATAAAATGAACTACACAATACGATTGAAAACAATTTTACGGTCTGTCCCCAATTCTAAAAAAAATTTAATTTAATTGCCAACGTAAATTTCCCTATGTAATAGGCAAAAAGACCTGTTTTTTTCAAAAGTCACATTAAGGATCATTCAATAAGAACGTAACGCCTAAAATCGCTATTTTTGGACCTCCCCATGTCACATCTATACGGGGTACACTTTTAACATGGGGACTGTCACGCTTTGGTCATGACCCCCCTCCCACCCCTAACGCGTTACGTTCTTATTGAATGATCCCTTAGATTTGTCCATCTACCTATTCTTCTATCACAAATTACCTATTTTTTTAGTAACTCGCTGCCTAAACAGGTGCAGGTGCATACGGCATGCCTTATAAGGGGGGCATCAAGCACCTATTTCCAAAAGGGACATCGATACCCATTTTGGACTCTAAAAAAATGACGCCATTTTGGAGGTGTTTCTCTCCAATTTGGAGGTGTTTCTCTCCAATTTGGAGGTGTTTCCCTCCAATTAGGGGTATGCTGATTTGGAAGGGTATCAAATCCCCTCTCTCCTGGGGGAGCATCGGCATAATAGGGCATAATATGCTGATATTACGCATTTTGGTAGCCTATTTAGGTATCCTAGCTCTGACAGGTCTGAAAATTGATCCAAATACGAGATATATATTGACATGAGCTATGTGCATATCACTGTATGCCAAGTGAATCAGTTAAATTAATACTAATACAACATGAAAATTACAGTTCTCACATCCCGACAGACAGACAAACACTCAAAAACCAAATACAAACTATTCCATACATATTAATAAAATTGTAAATAAATCAGACAATAATAATTAACTAACCCTATCTAAATCAGGATGAACAAGAGCAACGTAATCATTACAAGTGATAACATTCCCAAGAGCACTAAGTTTCTCCTCAACCCGTTGTATTTTAACAGAATCCGGTAAAGAGTTCCTCAAATGTTGTAGTTCCTGATCTGTAGTAGTGTTTGGAACAAGTAGCCCATGACGATTCCCAACAGTCATTCGTCCAATGATCCTACATCCTGCTATACTTGTGTGCACCACTGGAATGATTTCTGACAACTCTGATTCGAACATGCTATATAGGATAATTAAATGCGTTGTTCATTTTGTGTTAAAAATTAATTTATTATGATTGCTATAAGGAAATAACATATAAATGGTTGTTAAATTATTGTTATATATACATTATTACCTGTAGAAATTCTCAGACCCACCAATAGCAACAAGACAATACGAATTAGTTAGTTTTGAAAACACATGTGCACCACTGGAATGATTTCTGACAACTCTGATTCGAACATGCTATATAGGATAATTAAATTCGTTGTTCATTTTATGTTAATAATAAATTTATTATGATTGCTAATAACATATAAATATGGTTGTTAAATTATTATTATAGAGTATTACCTGTAGAAATTCTCAGACCCACCAATAGCAACAAGACAATACGAATTAGTTAGTTTTGAAAACACACCAACTTCATTGTTATTCTCGAACTGGACTCTTACCGCCATGATGATTATGATATTTGCTCTTCAATTTAAATTTTAATTACTTTTATAATAACCTTAGATTTAATTAAAATATATAAAACTGAATTTGTCGCATAAGTTGTTAGACACGTTGTTTATGAAAGGTTGATGATGGGACGAATCAAAGTGAATCACATGCATAAAACACTATAAAAATGCGTTTTACAATCGAAATAGTTGAAATTGCGCTCTTTTTTGTTTATGGGGTACAGTGAGAATATGTGCACATTTTGTTCATTTTTATTTTGGATGCATTTACTAGAAGTAATAAAAAACGTTGTTATGAATGACAACGTGATTATCATTCAATGCTATTGCATTTAATATTATAAAATTCATAAAAATTATTCTACATTCGTTACGAAGACAAAGGCTTGTATTTTAATAATTCTGCATAATCATTGAATTTAAATCATTAAAAAATTACAATTGAATGTTTTTAAAAAATTAACTTTTTAAGAATTCGTATTAAAATAAATAAAAAAGTCAGGTATATATAATACGACGAATATAAACCCCCCCCCTCACCTCTCACAAAATATATTCACTCACTTCCCCCTCCTAAACCCACCACCACGACCACCACCACCATTACCTCTCCCTTTCCCACCCCCTTTCTTCCCATTATCAATAACAATATAATACGACGAATATAAACCCCCCCCCCCACCTCTCACAAAATATTCACTCACTTCCCCCTCTTAAACCCACCACCACGACCACCACCACCATTACCTCTCCCTTTCCCACCCCCCTTCTTCCCATTATCAATAACCTTCTGTTTCTTGCCACCCGCACTATCCGGAACACTAGGACTAACACGTTTAGTAACACTAAAGAATGAATCTAATCTCCCTTGAGTACTCTTCCCTTTCGCAGCCTTAAGTTTCTTAACCCCATTCCGTATCCTATCCTCAGTGAACCCTTTCTCTTTGCACATGTACTCAACTAACCCTTCCTCATCAATCGGACTATTCCAACTTATCTCAGGGTTCGGATTAACATCAGGGTTTTTGAATAACTCTCGGGCTTGCTTGTATGGAAAGTGCTCTGGAATAACATACTTTGACTTGTCGATAGCTGTCAGGATCTTTTCAATACTTCGGTGGGTTTTCATTAGCTCTAGGGCTCGTTTTGGACCTATTCCACGGATACTGTCGCAGTAGTCGCAACCAAGTAATATACACAAATCGATGAACTACACAAACAGAATATTTCATTGTAAGTAACAATCAATTTTAAAATTACGTACATTATTATTTTATAGAAATTCAGCATATAGGTGTTAGGTACTTTGTTATTGTCGTCATGACAAACTTCATTTTTAAACTAACAATAAAAGGATAATGACGCTATATAACCCCATTTAAACCCCCTTCTTAAACGCTTTCTTATAAAACATTATAGGAATCAATGGATTCTTATACACTTAAGTCTTTATAACCCCATTTAAACCCCATGGAAATTTTATAATAACCTCATATTTTTTCAGTTTATACGATTTTTTTATCATTATCGTCATAGCAAAATTATATTAACAAGAAAAACGAAAATAAATATAAACCCAAATCAAACCGTTCTCATACTTCAGTAAAATTGGTACGGCGAATTAAGCATCATATAAAAACTAAAGCATAATAAACCTCACATAAACCCCACACAAAAAAGAAAACAATACAAATGAATAAATTTACCTCATCCATATTGAACCCAAGAGCTTCAAGAACTTTCTCAAGGTAAAACTCTTTAATAGGCATTTTCCTAGCCTCACTAAAAGTCAAATGTCTTAAAAGGACTTTAGTCCCGAACGTCAAAGCATCCATATCCTCAGTCCCAACAGCATACACCTGTCCAGATTTCTGCAACTGAGCACATTGAGCTTCCGCTTCACATGGAGCCTTAAAAAGAACAGCAAAAATAAAAAATATCCACCCCAAACAAAAAAATAAAATAAATAAATAAAGCATGTAAGCCCCTTCCCCTCCTCACCTCAACAAACGGAACCCCCATGAATCCTAAAAGTTTCTTAACCTCCTCCACATGTCCTTTATCAACTTTAACAAGTCTCCTCTGCATTTTATCAACCTCCTCATTATATCCCCTCGATTCGGCGGCCTATTTTTAAAACATAAACAAGTTACATTACTACTAATGATCATATATCAATTGAATTTTAAAACTAATTATTATAAAATGTGTGTTATTACCAAAATAATTCTTGAATTCATTTTCCTTCGTCGCATTTGGTGCCACATCTCCAATCAACTTTGAAAGTCCATGAATACCCATTTTATAAACTTTCAATCAGTCCAAAAAAAAATTATTTTTGCTTGACACTATTTTTTGTTTGTTATTTTTTAAATATTTAAAAGCACTTCAAAATTTCTCCTTTCGCTACAATCCTCAGCTCCTTTGTCACCAAAATAACAAAACAAAGCGAATGTTATTTTGGCGGGCATGTGTATATGTGAAATCAATTGTATCACATTGCCCCAAAATCAATCTAAATATACGTGGGAAACTAGTATTTCAAATTTGTGATCGTGTTATTGTTATTCTTCTGTATTTTGTATTATTTTTGGTAGCAAGGTCGTCGTTTGGTTTATTGTTCGACTGAAGAAACTTGAAAAATAAAAACTGGAAAAACATTCCATTCCGTTTTGTATTCTGTTACAAAAAAAATAATTATAAATTTTGGTACAAAAAAAAAACAGGAAAATTAATCCGTATTTGTGTATTCAATCACAAATTTTTTTTGTGGTAAGAATAAAAAATTATTAATTTGTGTGTAATTTGATTGAATAATTGTGTGTGTGGAGATGATTAATGAATTTTATATGTTTCGTAATAATATTAATTTTCAGGAAGAAGAAAAAGATATTATGCACGACGACAAAAGAAGAAGATCAAGTAATATGATGATGATGAATAGTAATACAAAGAGAAGAAGTTTAGTACAGCAGCAGAAAACAAACATAATAGCAGCAGGATCATCATCATCATCCGCCCCGTACAGGATAAACAGTTCAAAGTTTGAAAGATCAGTGATTGGGTATTTGGGAGAGTTGTACGAGTCGAAGGAGTACACTGACGTGATGCTTCATGCTCAAGGGAAAGTTATTTCTGCTCATAGGATTGTGTTGGCTGCTGGGAGTGGGTACTTTAAGGTAACTTATTTTGATTTGATTCTTTAATAGATTTCATTATTGTCTAATAAACATGGAAATAATTTTATAATTAGAATCTATACAGGCGAAAACAACATTGGCGAAGATATAAATTTCATTTTTGTAACGAGCACTTGATTGTTGTGTTAGGTCAAGAAAAGTTTTAAGAGATCGTGTCAATGTTGTTTGATATACCACTTTTATACCTTCATTTTTGGAAAGAAAGATTTTAGTACAATAATTGTAATACTCTGTGGAAGAACGGGCTGTGTCATTTTCGAAAAAATGATTACAAGGAAACACTTTTTCCTGACAGCCTCCAACACATAGTTTGTGTTATTCATTCGAACTTTGAAGTAAAAAAACAAACAAAAATATATATATAATCTTTATGTTAAAAACATTGTCAGGAAGAGATAGCATTCGGAAAATAGCTTATAAAATTTGACTAATATATATTCCACAGAGTATTAAAATTGGTATCACAAAGTGACGAAAGTTTTAATTGACGAAAATTGTAGGAACAAAATTACTAAGACGAAAAATAAAAAGGAAATGAAAAGGAGGGGTAGAAATTCTTAAGTCTGGGATTTTCGAGCCAAAATTTTGGATGGAGAACTCATAAAATTGCTATGTTTTCTAGGATTTTGGTCGGTGAATACCTACGACTCAGTGCCTCTATGGGAAAGTGTATTTACGATATACATATAACCTAACCATAATCAATGGGAAAGAACCTAACCATTTATAATGGATAAATTAACTTGTCCATAGATGCACCGTGTGTCGTAGACCCTGTCGTGTAAAACCGTGTTTGAGAGCTTTTGCAAAAAAAAAAATAAAAAAATAAATTTCCACCCTTGACGAAAAGTAATATCCCTTTTTCTGCTCGTCCTACCTGAAAAACAATATTGGCGAAAAGATTGGGTAAGAATTGGTGTTCCAAGTGTAGAAAGCATTAGAGTTCGCCAATGTTGATATTTTGCTTTTCGTGTATAGGAATGGGTTTTCGGTTGTGAAATCTCAAATATTGAACATTTTTTTTTTTTGAAAAAATCGTTAAATCAACGAACTTTTAGCGACCTAGTTTAACAAAGTTTGTGAACTTATTAAGCAGCGAAAGCGAAGCTGAAGATGCTTTATGTGATTACCATTGACGTGTGTCTGTGTGTCCGTAAGCATAAGGCGAAGGTCAAGTTCGTTAGTCAATAAAATCGGTCAGGCACGAAAGAACCGTTTTTTTTTTCATGAGGAATATATGTGTAACCAAAATATCCAAGGGGAATATTATATGGTCTAACCTAAAATAAAAAATTTTTAAGGGTATATTTTGATGGTTTAATGTAGAAAAGTATGCAAATGGTCTATTTTTGGATGAATGGGTGCCAGCAAAATATGTCAAAATTATATTATGAGGTGAAAATCGGTTGATAATCAAATAATAATTTTGATAATTTAATGTAGAAAAAAATACGTAAATGATATGTAAAAAGGTGAATGAATAGCCTTGCTTTCGCTGCTTCTATATTATATAACGTCTTACGTCAACTAGTTTTAAGAAGTACAACAAAAAAAACGAAGAATATTAAATAATTAAAATTAAATTTGTTTTATAGGACCTGTTCAGTACAATAACGACATCATCAACATCATCCTTGGTTGTAGCGCTACCGAACTTGAAGTATAAAGAGCTGGATAGTATCGTTCGGTTTATGTACCATGGGTTTGTTGATATACTCAATGAGGATCTTGAGAGATTTTTGAGTCTTGCTGGGGAGTTGAGGGTTGTTGGGATGGAGGGGTGTGGTGGTAGTAGTAGTAGTAGTAGTAACATACCTACGAGTAATATTATTGAAAACGAGTTACAAGTTGATAAAATTCAAGATGTTATTAAATGTGAAGGAAATTTAGGACAAGACGGGCATTTAGAGCATGATAATTTATTGGATCAAGTTAATGGGTCTGATGGTGGATTGTATCAAGTTGTTGAGGAGGATCATGATGATAACGTTGAGAATTTGTTGGATAACGTTGAGGTTCAGGTGAATGATGATGTGAGTGTTGGTGGTGGTGGGTTGATGATGATGATGATGGAGGAGGATGGAGATGAGGATCAGGAGGAATGTGAAGAAGATGATGATGATGATGAAGAGGATGAAGAAGTGGATCCGAGTAATAATGATGAGCAATTATTAGTAGTTCAACAAAATACACACGTGGTGAATAAACCGTTTATTTGTGGGAAATGTGGGAAGGGTTATAATTCTAACAAGAGTTTATGGAGACATAAGAAATTTAATTGTGATGAGAAGATTTACTTTAATTGTGTTTGTGGGAAGAGTTTTAGTCGGAGTGATAATCTTAGGAGACATGTTGTCGTTGCTCATCATCATCATCAGTAGAGGGTTTTTTTTGTGTTTTATTTGTTTGTATTTAGATTTTTATTTGTTTTATGGAAAAGTACAAACAAAAATTCGTATTTTTTTAGATTCGTTTGATTTATATATATTTTTATTATTCGTGGTGATTTGATGTTTTGATTTTTTTTATGTGCGATTTTATATATTTTTTTTGTATTTCTTTTATAATGAAACTCGAATTTTGTTATTATTAATTTTGTGTTATACAAAAACGGGTTTTTTTAAGTACATTCCATATTTATGTGTACATTCCAGTAGTTTTGTGTCTGTCATAAAATATACCTTACTTCAGAAACTCGATGATATTGTATTTTTTTTTTCATAGTACCGTTTCTGTGTAAATAAAGATTGTAACAAAAAATAAAATTTTGTGTTAATATATGTATTATTACATTCTTGTTATGTGCGCGGAATGATGTGAATATGTATGTACAATTTTGTAAAATGGTTTTAACATTTTCGTATGAAGGCAGTTGCAGTTGAAATGCTTCATAAATTTATTTACGTGGTTAGAAGAGGTTAGTATTAAAGGTTATTGAGTTTCCAACAAATTGCAAATAATTAACAAAAAGATTTTCAAAACAGGATTTCCAAATCGGAAATTTTATGAACATCATTTATTAAGCAGCGAAAGCGAAGCTGAAAGATGCTTTATGTGATTACCATTGACGTGTGTCTGTGTGTCTGTGATCACGATAACTCAAAAACGAATTGACCGAAGCACATGAAATTTGGCATACAGGTGGAACACCATAAAACGGAGGATAAGTTCGTTAGTCAACAAGAAAATCGGTCGACAAACAAAACCGTCAGGCACGAAAACAACCGTTTTTTCCGAAGAGGAATATTTTGTGTAACCAAAATATCCAAGGGGAATATTTTTATGGTCCAACCTAAGATAAAATATTTCAAGGGTATATATTTTGGTGGTTAATGGTAAAAAGGTATGCATATGGTATATTTGTATGAATGAATGCAAAAAAATATGTAAAAATGGTATATTATGAGGTGAAAATTTGTTGATAAACATAACCGTTAAGCACAAAAAACCGTTTTATCTACTATTTTACTCAATACATTAAAAAAATATATGGGGAATATTTTATACCACCAAAAAATCCAAGAGGAATATTTTGAACCACCAAAAAATCTAAGGGGAATATTTTTATGTTACATAATAAAAAGTTTGATATATGGTATTTTTTGATAGTCTTACGTACGTAAAAGGTATATTATGATGGTTCAATGTAAAATATATGTAAATGGCATATTTGGATGATTACATGAAAAAAAACATGAAAATGTTGTATTTTGATGTTAATGTGAAGAAAAATACGTAAATGCTATATTTTTTAAATCAATTGTGGAAAAATATGTTGGTGAATATGTGCATCTGCTTTCGCTGCTTCCATAGTGTAACGTGTTATGTCAACTAGCTGTTCAATACTATACAAATATACGTAAACAAAAAGGCAGGGAGATAAATAAATTTATTGGCAGGAACCCGGAATCGACACTATTTTATTAGCAGGGTACGTATTATTATGCTTTCTAAGTAAAAAAAATCTACGCAACTGAGCCATACCAAATTCGAAAAGTCTGGAGGTGTTACGCACAGTTTCCACTAGTGACATCACGTCACAATATGCAACGTGCGACGTATATTATGAACCATTACAAAGCGTAGAAAAAGTTTTTGAGTTTTTACGCTGCGCTCTGTGGACAATTTATATAATTGCCTTGGGTCATTTCCTTTTTGGCAACATCACATATGAATTTTTATGACAAAAATCATGATAAGGCAGATGATGATTTATTCAACTTTTTTGACGCTACGCTTGACTTTCCGTTACGATTTGCTTCATTGAGTTTTTATGCTTAAACTTCTCTATATATCTATGATTTAATTTTAAGCTTCAAGGTTCTCTTTTGCTTCTTTAATTTTGACGTTGCAGTACATTATATATGCATCCATCTTTTATCAATATTACGCTATTAAGCAGCGGAAGCGAAGCTGAGGATGCTTTATGTGATTACCATTGACGTGTGTCTGTGTGTCTGTAAACACGATAACTCAAAAACGAATTGACCGAAGCACATG